>WUCR03126076.1:0-12073 GCA_009858155.3 Phymanthus crucifer
CCAAAAGGTTGGAAATGTCATGGAAATTTGTTGGAAGTCACAATGACTTCCATGATCTGGAGAGGACACGATTTTTCTAGTGACAGATTGTAAGAGTACCCTAGTACAGCTTATTTGTGACTCATTTTGTGTGGTATAATGGATTCAAATGTTCGGCCACTACAAGCAGAATCAAGACGCATCGCTGTATGTGAATACTTACCAGGATTACAGTCGGTTAGTAATGAGCGAATAGATAAGATGACCTTGGATATGGTAAGTGCTGGACTCCAACTATCCTTCAGGATGTCAAGGCAGATTGCTCCCTTCAACCAACCATATAAGCATTAGTATTGAAACCTTGATTTTGACCAAATATTGGACCACGTCGACGATACGGCGGCCATTTTGGAAAATGATTGTTTACAGTAATTGTGTCGATTAACATTCAATTCCCCGCGAGATAAGTTTTTAAGATATGACTTTACAAAATGAACGTGAAATAATACCAAAATACCATTTAGAACTGGTATTTTGGTGATAAACAAATAGCAATGCATTATGGGGTGTCCAGGGGGCAAAGCAAAACAATTTCATTTCCACAATCTATCTTCACTTCTCTACTCAAACGTTTTTCGTAGCCTGAGTCAACCTGTTCCAGTGACGACCTATTCTTTCCCATCATGCATCATTAGGGACTGGTCAAGGGGGTGGGGTGGGCGGGTCACCAAAACCAGTGCGTAAGCCATGTATGTTCGAGCTTCAAAGATTTGGGCCATCAGAGTAATGGGACAGCTTGGGGTTTCTTTTCATTTTTTCCCTTGAAAATCGGGGTGGGCCATGTATTGTTCAGCAAGCGAATGGGGGTGGGTCAAACAAAAATAGTCGTCTTCCGATCCAGTTATCTGATTTTGTCGTCCCACCCATACTTTCAAATCAAATCAAATTTAATAGCTTTATTTAATGAGGGAGCACACAACAGTTACATGTCAATTCCCTTAGTCCTTCAAAAAAGAAATGCTCCAGTTCACGAAATTCTCTTAGCCTCGATTTGGTATGGATTAAATAGTTTGAATATTTATATGAATTGAGGGAGTGAAAGTCCACGAAAGTGTCTTAATTTTTTGTCAACGTTGTGCATTCTTTAGCTATGATAACTGCCTAAGCTTGAGGTAAAAGCAACACATTCCATCATCTCGAAAACGGTCTATGATAATAACGGTAATTTAAAGACTTTCTTTATGATAAAGTCTCATTTAACTATTGTACTTACCTGACTATTGATGTTGCAATGATAAATTCTTGTTTTAAAGTTCACCTGCGAAGGAAAGTGATCGCAGTTTAAAAAATCCATTGTCTTTGATGGCAAGATCCACTAATTGGGCTGATAGCCAAGTGATAGTTCATTTTAGTTGTGGTATTGTTTCTTCTATAGATTTTCATAAAAAAATATGTCACATCGTACAGCCTGCTTATTTGCTACTACAGCTAACCAACATGGCCATTACAGCCAGCAACTTGGAGGGAGGGAGGGAGAAGGGGAGAGGGAGAAGGGGGAGGGAGAAGAGGAAAGTGATAAAGGGAGAAGGGAACAGGGAGCAAGGGAGGCAAAGGAAGAACGGAGGAAGGGCATGAAAAGGGGCAGAGAAGGACACAAGAATAAGGACGTATTAATTGGCGCGCGTAGATTCATTTATTACTATCTATGTGCAAATATTTCTGGTTACCTTAGGAGGTTTGAAGGGATAGTCTGTAGGAAAGTGAATATCCAGGAAGAAGACCCCCTTTTCGTAGACAGAACCAGGTGGACCAAGAATAGTGGCGAACCAGTCAAAGATGTTATCTCCTTTGGGACCAGCGCTGGAGATGATCCAAAGATACAATCAGTCAGTGCGGAGCCCAGAGCACCCAGAGATAATTAACAATAAAGGCTTTGCACAATCACGTGACAGTAGCCATGACAGGAGGCAGGAACAATAGAATCTGGACTCAAATCATTTCCATGAGAAAGAGTGCAGTTTCCCAGAAGGAAAAGATCCTTTGTTCCTGCCTCCTGTCATGGCTGCCATCACGTGATGATGCAAAGCCTTTACACACTATTTTACAATTCTCGTCGCTCAACCTCAGCTTTGTTAGCATGTAATTATTCTTTAGAATTACATTTATCGGATAACATTTCTTAAGCATTAATTAATAGCCACGCCAGGGCCGGTGATTTTGTCTAGCTGTCATGCTTTGCGCGCCGAGTTTACCGTTCAGCTGGAGAGGCCTTTAGTAAAAAAATCGGTCCAACAAAGGATAAAAAAATGTTGTAATTTGCGTGGAAAATTTAATTTTATATTTGTCTTAAACCAGGCACTAGAGGTCACTATCATCTATCACTAATAGACCCCTAGTAGCTCAGCCAATCAGAGGACTGGATTTGGGATAGTAGGTTTCTTACGAATACTAAAGAGAAGGGCAACTTATTAAAATTCACATTCACTGCGTACATTTAGATGGAGCGTCCTAAACAAACAAACAAACAAATTCCAAGTGAATTGGATGTTAAGTATCAGGAGCGTATTTAAGAATTAGGAGAATTTACTATTCTCTCATCTGTTGAGCAGAATCGAAGTCTAATATTCAATTCATTCTTCTTATCTCTCGGAAAGCTGTAAAAATACCCTGTGAGTAGAACCAATACCTTCTTCTTTTCTTTACCCGCCGCCCGTGGCGGAAAACAAGGGGACTCTGCTACCAAGATAGTCCATGAATAGAATAGATAACAAATCTAGAAATGATTTTTCTTTTAAAACAGATAATTTTAAAATAAGTTCGACCGCAATGAAACATTTTAGCACTGAGTTGGGTTTTTTTACTTCCTTTCCTGCCAAGATCCAACAAGCTGATAATTTCAAAATCGTGAAACGATTATTTATACTAACTGTCGACACTATTGTTTTGTTTCAGTTTATTTCCATACGCCAGTATTGAATTTTGATGAAGACATAATGCTTCCAAAGGTTTGCTACGGTTGAAGTTAGAAATGCGACAGCCGTGTAGCGGGATCTATTCGAAAATTTAATCTGTACAGATTTTTCTATTCTCGAAAAGAAAGTACACTCCCGTTATGCTGTCGATTTTAAATTAAATATCGTATTGCACAATATATCGACATGAAATCTCGTTGTCTTCTTTTACACCTGTCGACGCTATCTGCTGGCGGAGAG
The DNA here is from genome assembly GCA_009858155.3 of Phymanthus crucifer. NCBI lineage: Eukaryota > Metazoa > Cnidaria > Anthozoa > Actiniaria > Phymanthidae > Phymanthus > Phymanthus crucifer. The sequence continues at coordinate 3,192 of WUCR03126076.1, forward strand.
CGGTTGCTATGGTTACCAACCGGACATACAGGATATGTTAAAAGAGAAGCAAATGAATAATGATGATTACCGTAAAAATGGACTCATTCCAAGTTAAAGAAGAACATAATAAAGATACATGTGTTTTAGAATATCTTAGGGGGTGAGAGGCTCCAAAATCAAATTGTTCTTGTCTTTATTATTTGGTCATTCTTGACTAGGGTTCTTAATTATGAATTGAACACTGATGAAAAGATGGTAGATAATTCTAAAGACTCTCTTCATCCTAATCTCACAATTATGGCAAAAAGCTGGTGCCAACAGTAATTCATTTACCACAAGAAACACTGTAGTTACGATAAGACAATGGAGTTCTGGCTCTTTGACTTTCGATATTCCAGAGACAAATTGCTCCAAAACAAATAAAAAAGCAGAACTTACTGTTGATCAAACATGGTACTTATTTACAATAACACCTGACTCAAAGCGTTAATAGTCTATTATACAAAATCCTAAGCTCAAAAACACCGTAAGCGTAGCAAATTTAAAGAGAATTGGGCATCCTTCGCAGAACCTCTTTCTACAGCGTCATTTTTACACGGATTTTTGTGATTCCTTCACCGCCATTTGATCCCGACGAATGATGAACTGACATTATGATAAAGTAGAAAAGGTCGATGATACTTTGGTTATACTAGTATCTAATCAGCTCACAAGATCTGATCCCATCTCCAGTCAATGCACTGAAAACAGCTTATGTCAATGACTGGATTCTTTTCTAAAAGTTAACTATCTACCAACTGGTTCGCTAGCCGGGAAGAGAGGAATAGCTCACTGGAGAATGTCAGACGTATTTGTACGTTCTCGTTGTTCTTGAAGAGAATTAATAGCTTGGCTGTCAACGGTTTCAACTCTGGGTCACTTTCCAGGCAGGGCACGCAATCCTTTAAACCGTCTTTAATGAAGTCACGACGCCTCGCAGTAAAAAAAGTGGCGAACTTTGTTCACAATAAAATCCGTTTATCAGTTTCCTACGCAGTTAAGCTTAGCATACAGTATTGTGTATGTCAATACATTCTTGTGTTTACTATTGGACGTAATTCAAAGTACACGTGCTTTTCACTTGATAGGACAATCAAGGACAAATGTTGTCTGGCGTAAGTATATCTCGTCTAAGCAGCCTGACTTCCCGACTTGGCCGATTTGTATTGAAGAGCGGATTGATGGGCATATGTGAGGTTGGTTCTAAGAGGTGCGCTTTGGCGTGGAACATTGAGATTCGTGAGCAAACAAAGCGTATAATCAACGACACAAAGAACCCGCAAATCTTTTGTTGTATGTTGAACGCGTACAAATCCCCAAAGCCCGGCCAACTTGTGACAATATCTTATTAATTTCGAGCTGCCCAGTGGGTTGAGTTTGGTTTATCATCTCGTCCTTACCTGCAGTTTGGTGGAGGATCTAATGTGATTTCAGCCAGTTCTCTTTGAATCCTGAAACACAGCAAGATATCAAGTGAGACAGATTCTTAAAAGATTTGCCACAAAACGCCCGAGGGGAAAAAGCAAACAAAGGCTTTGGATCAAGACCGATGGCTCTAAAGCCACACACACCATTTATCCCATATACTTCCAACATCTTCTTAAACTGAAATCCTAATCAAATCTCGGATCTTAACTTTCATGCTATCTTCTCTCTAACCTGATTGAAATATCGATGAACAGCTTTCTTAGTTTCGCTAATAAACTCACGAGGATGCTAGTAAGCATGCAAATGGCCGCTAGCTGGAGTGCCGCCCACCTACTTACGAACCTCACTCCGTCCTCACTAACCCAGGGTTCCTCCTACTCCTATTCTCTCTCATTTGCCCCCTTAGCTTGTTTTTACCCCTCGGTACTATTCTATAGCCCCTGTATCAGACTCATAGTTTATTTATGTCTTGAATGAGTAGGCTCGGTATCCCGAAGTACCTCTTCGCTGCACTGGAGATGCTCTTGGAGGTTCGTAGTGATGAGGCCTTAGACTCTCTCTTGTTTGCGGTCCTCCGTGGCCCTGAGTTTCCACCATCATTGCTTTGTGGACAAGCAGCTGGATCAGAACTTGACATTCTCTATCCTTAAGAGGCTATAATAGAGAACAGAATGAAGACAAAAGACTAAAGACTGATTCTAAGTAAGTCTGATGCAAGGAATGATTCGGGTAAGATCTGTCCCTTCCTAGATACTGCCCGTGCTGCTCCATGTGTCTACTTCAGCCACATCAGTGCCCTCCCACTCAATACATGATATATCTAGACCATTTTGATGACCAAAGACACTGACCAAACCGAATGGTGATCTCAAACCAATTACATTTGCCTAAAAGGACAGGGAGGAGGAGGAAAGAACATGGCCGTGGCCTATCAGACTCGCTGGTCGACTATCTTGATCTTCTCTATTCTCCCTCCATTAAACCCAAACCCCGACAAAAATTATACCTGTGTATTCCTTGAGAACAGAAGAACAATTTGGAACCAAATTCAAGGTGATTGAGCCAGAAATCGAGAAGAGCGTATCCTGAGAATATAAGAAGGAGAAGAGCTTGGATCCTCTGAGAGCCTGGCAGCATTGAAGTGTGGACACACGGTGTCAAGTTCGCATGTCAATAGGTGACGTCACTAGTGCTAAATGACGTCTCGTTTAAAACTCTAATTTCTCGAATAAGATAGAACTCTTAGCGAATCAGGCCAATCACAAGGCTTCATTCAATTACTTATGGACTAAAGCACCGGAGGACAGCTGGTCTGTTGCCATGGAAACCTTGCGGTAGGCGAAAGGAGTGTGTTGTCGGTCCTTTATGGCATCAGTTTGTGTTTCGGTTTTCGACGTTCAAAGTACCTAGCCCCGAGAACTCTTTATTATAAAAAGAATTACTACAGTGAATATGAGATACACCAAGGGCTTCGGGAGTAGAGAGTTAGCGTTTTAAAGGGATAAGGAATAAAAATGAGGATTTGTTATGAAATAACAATTACGACTACTCAAAGCCGAGACTGGAAGTCAGAAAAAATGTTGATGTACACTTATACCAAGCCACCTGTCATGTATGTCAACTATCGACCTGATTTCTTAAATGTTTCGTGGCAGGTTAATCCTGCTCTTCCCGTAAACCCAATCACAATATCCAGAATACAGAATCCAGACGAGAGCACATTGAAATAGCTAAGTGTTATATACAGTATGGCAAATATATGAATACAGACTGAAATATTGCAGAAAATGGTCTCCCCTTGAACCTTCTTTGGAGCATATACCATTTTCGTCATTTTTCACGAAGCGATGTTTAAACAATCAGTTTGAATTTTATTCTGCATTGCTCTGGAACTGGTAAGTGCAGGGCTGGATGAATTTATACCCCTCACGCGATCCACTACAAGACAGGTTATTGCACAGGATATTGATATCACCGAGAGAGCTATGTAAATATTTTTGTATAAAGTCATTCGAACACCTCAAAAAATGCCTCTTCTCTAATCTTCGGAAAGTATGACCGAAGGACGGAATAATATAATGTTCCTTGGAACTTGTTCTATCTATTTCATATGATAACTCGAGTAGCACTATGTTTTAATAAATGTTTAAGATCATTGTTTACAATTTTGCAAGTAAGTTCATTCGACATTTCCCCTTTGAACATTTTTATCATGCGATTATGCACGATGTTTTCCCTTAATTAAAGAGTATCGTTAGACAAACGTTTTAAACTGTACATAGTATAACGCGTCCATTTGAAGGAGTACTATGTTTGAATTGGGTACTTGTATTCCTTGAGTCATGCTCATTAATCATGGCTAATGATGGTAATTAATTGCGACGATAAACGACTTAGATATCTCTGTAAATGTGTCAGCAAGATATTTGAGACACATTATGTACAGACGTGTGACAAATACCTGAAAAATACCTGTTTTCTAGTAACACCACCTATTAGAATTTGGGGGGGGGGGGGGGGGGGAGGTGGAAGATTTTGTTGGTGCAAGAACTTTTTCGACTTACACAAAATGCAGAAATTTATTTCCCCAGATAAAAGAGTTTCGCGAATTTTTTTATGGCTTGCAGGATACTTTTTTACTAGCAGTCTATGCAAGATTTTTTTTCCTTGGGATTTCTCTTGCAAGAATGTTTTTCATGTATTTGGGGCTGCAGGAAATTTTTTTCTAGGCCAGTCGTCCATGACTCAATAGCTAAGATGAAATAAATTTCTCGTAGCAAAAGACTCAATAATAATTGCAAAACTTAATGACAAGTTTTGTGTAAGATACAACTGAACTGAACACGAGAGAGCCAAAGGGAAGAAAAACCTTAGCGGCGAATTATCATCCATTCTACGACCTTGGCTGATCATAATGCAAACAAGAAGAGTGTTGATCCCTAATGCTACTTTTGTTTGTCCTCGCAAAAAGATGATATTACTTATGAATGATAATTTCATGCAGAAATTCAAAAGCTTATTGTTTATCGGGTTTGTTTGTATTAGTGATGGTGAAAAGGTTAATCACTACAGAAGAATAAAAGACGATTTGAATGTGCTGAAAATAACAGCCACAAAACCGTGTTTTTACTACGTGTAGAGTGGAGGATTTCACTGATCCAAAGCAAATTCGTAAAATTAGTGTCTATCAGCCGGAAACAACTGAGAAAACAATGGAACTGCTGCCATCACTGCTGCTTACTATTCGCTGGCGTCTGGAGTAAAATCCTTCTAGTAAGATGTTGCATCCCGTGACGATCCCAAGCATCTCATGTTGGTGATGATATGATGTGATGACGACGACGACGACGACGATTATGATGACTGAAGATGATGATGATGGTGGTGGTGGGGATGGTGAAGATGAAGAAGCTGAGTCACAAGGAGATCGAATGAAAAAAGAAAAAGAAACGTCAAAACAAGAAGCAAACAAGCGACTATGCTATTTTTCCCTTCATTACTCAAAAACGTGATTCATCTAGACCCCTCGAGGAAACACGATAGGAAAAAATAAATTAAGAAATACACAAAATGTATAAACACATCAGCTTACCCTACATTTCAAATTTTTAAAGCAATATCTGCCCTAAGCTATAAAACGCTTGATATGCCATAAAAAATGACACTTTTTTGTCGAAACGCTGCAATTACTGTATCCTCGGGAATCAAATCCGCACAGCATGCCCCTTCGGAGCATCGTCAGTTTCGTGACTCGTTCTCGAGTATCTTTCTTGAAAGGTTGTCAGTTGTAATTAGCAGTGTTAGGAAGATGTTGTTCTAACCTTATGGGCTGACCAAATATTCAGTCAAGCCGAAAAGTCGGAGTCTGCTGTATAAACAAACACGCAATGCTATCGAGCACACAACTTTCACGGCTAAAGGAGAAATATGCTCTTTCATCAGTATAATTATTTCCAATCATTATTCAATCAAAATATTGCTGGATAACCAATTACATATCAACAACAATAACATACAAACAGCTAAGGTTTACTAAGCTAATGGCTGGAGGAGGCTATAGTAAATTTATTTGGTACAAAATACTGAACACACAAGTGCAACGAGAATTGCACCATTATCGATGCAATAGTGACACCACTTTCATTATTATAATTCTACTTCATTAGTGTTTAGGTGGGTTTTCATAAATCTGTTAAACAGCCATACTAAACTATATAGTAATTTCTCATAGACGAATAGCATATATCCCGTTTTCAGTTTCTCGAAAAAATTATGACTTCCATTTGCAAGACTACGAAGCATCGTAGTCAAGTTTTGATATGCATCTCTCTCTTATTCTCACATGCCAAAATGAAATTACTCCGATAATAATTAAAACGTGTTATGCAAATGAATTAACTATATGCCGATGACTTTTCGTTTGGACAACTAAGAATTATGAGACTGGCTGTATGTTGCTGTTCTGTAGATCTTAGTGTTTATAGTTTCTCTGGATTAACAGACGCAAATGACCACTAGACGTGTTGGATTCGGAAAGGGCGAGCTTAATTAGAAACAGATGCTCGTACAGATTTACATCATTAACCACAGATATTTAGTTCTATTAATTGACCTTTGGTATTATAGTTAAATTTCTTGGTGATCTCAGTGGTACTCTTTGCTTAGTAGCGTACCATCTTATTTAGAGAGGCGAATCTACCTACAAAAGCAACCTTCCCCCACCCACTCCTCCCACTGAAAATTCAAGGGAAATTACTTGAATTAGTCTATTTTTCAGTTAGACATAATGATGAATAAAGGGTTTAGGCCGAGGCTTACCTCTATATCGGAACGAGTTATATATGGTTTAAATGAATTTAGACGCGGTAACTTGGCGAATCTTTGATTCTGATTATTTTGGCATAAGGCATTTGCCAATGTTATTTTGCTGCATTTTTGCACCTTTAAGGAATGTATATAAATATATAATATACCACATTTGATGTCTTAGCTAAGATTCATATACCCTGAATCCAGAGGCACTTTGAGGAAAAGCCTCTGGAACCAGGGTAAGATTGATATTTCATTTTTGGCTGATCTTCACTGGTTCTGCAGGGGGATCTTTGCTACTTAAGAATTCATGTCAGCCATGTTGGTGGTATCTGTATGGCTATACTGTTGTTTTACTTCAAAGTGGATGTCGCATTTTGAGCCCTTGTCTTTGAAGTTTGGTTATAGTCACATTATGGCCGCAATGCTGATATGGCATACGGTTAAGCATGCAAAAAAAATCTCTTTAACTGTTTTTGTTCATACCACCAACATGGCCGCCATGGCATTGTATGTTGGCTCTCCAGGCAATCCTTGCAAACAATACAAAATTCCGGATGTTTTCTGTCGAGTATTTGCGGCTTTGTTCATATTTTTAGTGAAGATTGGCCTTGATCATATATTTTTTAAGTGGAATATCGCTTGGTCCACTCCCTTGCTATCCTATCGTGTTCTTCTCTGTTCTGTAGGTATTGGGTGGCTATACTTCCGACCAGAGGATCGGCTGGAACGAAGACAAATAGGTAATAATGATATTTTATTTTACAACCTTAACAAAATGGTTTGAAAAGAGTTTGTGATAATTTACAATGGTTTTATTGCAGTAAAATAGTCACAGAGTCGAATGAAACATTTTTGTGAAAAATTGTTTTGATTGGAGAAGTCGCAGTGTAAAAAGTTTATCGAATTACCTGCCAAATATAGGTATATCACTCATCAATGTCTCCTGGGAGGCGAGGGGAGGGGGTATTTTTTTGGAATTTTTTTAATTATCGACCTTACAATTGTATCATGACCTTTGCATGAAAGATTTGCCGCTTAATTTGTTACCAAATAGCAAGAGAAAAAGGATTGAGGATGCATTTTTCATCTTTTTTACACTGTGTCATTCCCTTGAGTAGATTTTCTTTATCTACCTCAGTTACTTTTTTCAAACAGATATAAAACCATCTCAAAACATTTATTCCGAAATTGCCTTTCTTTAATCCAATTATCGATACTCTGAAATGATACAACCAAAGCTATAAAGTTAACCTCCAAATGCTTTGGAGTCCGATCCAACCAGCCCCATCCCCTTAAATCGATCTGCCCTCTCCTTCAAGCACTAAATCAAAGACTCAATCAATCTACTCATATACATATCTACTAACCAGGATTGCTGTCTGCCAGCAGCGAACGGATAGATAATAGGACTTTAGATATGGTCATAGCTGGACTCCATCCATCTTTGAGGATATCGAGACAGATTGCACCCTATCGAATGGAAAGATCAGGTTTGATGAATGTCATCACGATGAAAGGTCTCTTGGGGTTTGCCGATCTACTACTGAACAAGCAAAGCAGGTTACGCTGATATGGATCCCGACGAGTGACAATAAAATGGTCCTACTGTTAGTGCCAGGATCCAGATCGCTCCTGTAACTGTACTCGATGGAAACTGATGGTGTCTTGATATAGAAAGACTGTGGCGTCAGGAGAATGGACAGCTGGGAAAGATTAAGTGAAGGAGAAATGGGAAAAGAAAGGGATGGAGGGATGGAAGAAGAGCGGGGAGGGAGGGGACGCAGGGTCAGAAGGCTGGAACACAAATAATAACTTCACATGACAAAAGATAACTTACTTGGCTACTGATGTTGCAATGATATATTCTTGTTTTGAACGACACCTTTTGCGAGAGAAACATGAATTATTTCATTTCATTGCTGTCGAAGCAAGCATAAGACAAATGTATGCAACCAGAACCTGGGTCACGCAATCATAACACCCAATCAGGTGGTTTATGGATGTCAGCAATCATCTTTGTTTAACGAACACTAAGGGGTATCTGTACCGTTATCTCCACAATTATCTCTGTGGAGTGCTTCTTTTATCGCCACAAGACGACCTTTTGATAAGTCCTCACATTCTTCTTCCGAAGCATATCTGATCAACTGCATATAGTGCGGCAGCTCAAGCAAGCTACAATTGTAGCTCGCACGGTGCCTTTCCTGGCAAGGGCCCGTGAGCTTACCTTTGGAGGTTTGAAGGGATAGTCTGTAGGAAAGTGAATATCCAGGAAGAAGACCCCCTTTTCGTAGACAGAATCAGGTGGACCAAGAATAGTGCCGTACCATTCGAAAATGTTGTCTCCTCTGGGGCCAGCGCTGGAGATGATCCAAAGATACACGTTATTAAAGGAGAAAACCAAGGGGGCAAGGACAACAGAGTGAAGTTGCCAAGCAAGTAACCTGTGGTACCGTGACCGTGTCAAGTGCGGCGGTGATATTTCAAACAACAAACTTCAACAACATTAGAGACCGAAACACGACTTAACACAAGACCGGTCACGTGCCAAGCATGCGATTGAGTCCCAGTAAAGTTGCAGGAAACTGGCCTTTTTTAATCATCTTTTCTCTTGCCCCCCT
>WUCR03127382.1:4733-16751 GCA_009858155.3 Phymanthus crucifer
TGCAGCCGCAAAATTTCTCGGAAATAACCGTCTGCGAAACCTCGCCAGAATCCTTGTTTTTCGTTACCCGAAATAATAAGCGATTTCTGATTGGCTCTCACCATTTCAAATTCTTACGCGACCTCTCATTGGTCAGGAGCATTGGGAACGAGCTTGGTTGAGAGGACACTATCCAAAAGCCTTCCCTTGCATGCAGTACCATGTCTCGGGTTTTAAAATTAAAATCATCTAAATTTCAGGTTCTACATGAGAAGACGCAACCATCTTCTCTTGGCCGAATCACAATTCCTGTCACAGCTCAGTCCAAACCAAACCAGTACTCTGTCACCCTAGAACCTACAGAATTTAGGAGTCTTCACACAGTATTCGTTAGATAGGACTCTTCTGAATAAGTTATAGTATATAGTTAAAACTGGGTAAGAATTTGGATTAAAATTTCCCACAAGTGCGTTAGACCAAGTTGCGCAGGTTTAAGCCTTCTATAATTTATTGCGTAATTAGCAGTTGGGCAAAACCTCTTGGGGAAAGCCTCACCAATTTCCATTTTAACAGAGTCTAAACTAACCTTATTGTTGCCCGAAATGGAAAGGCCAAATCTGGGAGACCAGAACTAGCTTACGAATGGCATTTGCGCGCAGCTGGAGAACTGATGGAGTATAGATAAGCATGGCGAGCAATAGTATGTTTGTACTAGCGCGCTATCTATCAGAACAAGATCTCGTACAAGCTGGTAACCTTCAACTGGGCTATTTGATTAGTTTCCGTTTTCTGCGAACTCAGACATTCCAACAGCTCGTGGATTTTTGCTGCTGTCAATAACAAAGATAAGAGGTACAGACTAATTAGCTTTCATTGACGGCAGCGAAAAACCCGTTTCACAACTAGCTGTTGGAATGTCTGAGTTCGCAGAAAACGGTAACTGCAGTAAAGATAAAAGTCAAGCCAGTAAACTGTGTTCTTGTGTTTGTTATCGCTTTTGTCGAGAAGTCGGTCTATGCTTGCGTTTGTGAGAAAGAATAGCCAAGGAGGCGAGGAATTTAGGAAAGTAAAAGTATTTAAAAATAAAACAAATGTTTAGGGTAATATCAACCAATAAATCAGTCGACGAATAAAAAACTGATGCTTCTTTTCATGATTTTATCTACGGTATTTATGGAATGTGTGTTGTGTTTGGTGTGATAAGTATGAATCCCGCCAGGATATGACATCTTTTGATAACGTACCATAAATATTACAGACCACCCAGAACAACATTCTTTGGGATCCCTAATAACATTTTAACGGCACAATATCGGATTGGCATTTCGCGCCCTGATGATTCTGATCAGTTTTGTGGGGGCAAATTGCTGAAAAATATATCTGCACTTCTCTGCTTATTTTCTATTTTCGTGGAGCATCCAAATATGTGAAAATGACCAATGCTTGGTGAAATGGGATAAAATAATGGATAGAAAGGATGGAATGCGCCTAAACAAGATGATGATGATGATGTTAAAAGACGCGGCGCGGAGCGAGACATTTTTCGCGCCTTATATTTCAACCAATCGGAGTACACGATACAAAAGGACACAAATATGACGAGCATCATGATTGGTCGACGACATGTGACTCGGCCTTCGGCAGTGTTTTGGGTTTGACAGTTCCCCATGTGCTTTGAGGTACAAGAAGGTCAAAAGTACTCGTTGAAAAACTCGTTATTACAGCGGATAAAGAACAGAGTACGAACTCTCTAAATGTGCTTTTATAGCTCTTTCTCTTGTTGTCTGTGAAATGGAAGTGTTTATGAGCGAAGACGTTTCGAAAATCCTGTGGAAAAGGCTCGTGGTGGTCATAGGAGACTCAAGTGAGTAAACTGCTTGAGCTTGAAACTTCTGAGCTTCAGCTACTGTTTTAATTGTTTAAAATGAAAGAAAAAAATTCGAATATTTCTTGGAAAACTATCTTTTGCTTGTCAACTGTAGTTCAGCGATGTGTTTATAAAGATCTGGTTTGCCTTCTGTCTCCTGGAAGCAATACAAGATACCTCACACCCAAAGAACTAAAAGCCAAGGTAAAAAAGATTCAGTTTGACAAAGAAAATGAAATTCTTGGTCACTCTATACTCCTTTTATGTCATTTTGAACAATAGAAGAAAGGTTTAGTATATAGGAAATGGTTCGCACGTATACGGAAATTTAATTGCCTGATAAGCTTGGCCAACTTTTGAATGGCCTCCATTTAAACCCCTTTGCTTTAAGCTATAATTCTAGAAGTTGCTGATATGCAATTCAATAACTTTTGAAAGAAACCAATTCTTTTATGAAGAGTTAATGTTTAGCACTGTAGTTGTTTTGGTTGCGTGTCTCCATGTTTTCATGTCATCTTGCTAGCCTCACATGCCATTCCCAAGAGTATCCTTTCAATTTTACTCCAGACAACTGTCATTGTCTTAACTTTGAGGGTGAATCCTGGGAATGGTATGGAGGAATAGAGGCTTTGCACCATCACGTGGCAGCCATGACAGGAGGCAGGAACAAAGGATCTTTTCCCTCTGGGAAACTACACTATTTCTCATGCAAATGATTTTAGTCCAAATTCTATTGTTCCTGCCTCCTGTCATGGCTGCCATCACATGATGGTGCAAAGTCTCTATGCAGGTGGAATGATGGTAGAAGATCTGGCATTTTAAAAATCCACCATGGATTTTGTTTTTGAGATGTTTACATTTTGTACACTTAATTCAATCTTAGTGGGCATGTTCCCAGGTACAATGTCCCTTGCTATCAATCAGTTCTCTTTTGATGCTCGGGATTATCTTTGATTTTGTATAGCACGTTCATTTGTTCCATTGCAATATCAAAGTGTTTGTATTGTCAAAATTTTTAATGCTGCATGGCTAGCCCTCGGCAAAGAAGACAGCGATACAGTATGAATTTAAAAGGGGTCTACCAGTATTGCTCAAGAGTACAGTAATAGACAAAATACAAGTAGAAGTAACTAATTGGGGTCAGGGAAGGCATCATTTGCATTTTGGGTCAGTGGAAGCTTTTTATTATTCTGATTAGTTATTTGATTTTTGATTCTTCTTAGGGTGAAATTGAGTTCTTGAATGATAAATTGTTGCAAGGTGGTCAACTCAGTGACATCAAGACAGGAATCCATTACCGTGAGGTACGACAATATGACAATGGAACGTCTGTTGTTAAATTTTACTTTGTAACCCGATGTTACTCAGACCATTTGGAATCGGTTCTCAATGAACTTAAAGCTATGCAACCCCATGCTGTTATAATGAACTCTTGTCTTTGGGATCTGCACCGATATGGTCCTCGTGGTCCTGATTCTTATCATATTAACATGAAGAAACTAATGGATGGATTAAAGAGAGTCATTCCCAGTGATGCAGTTTTTATTTGGAATGCAACACTTCCTTTAGATTCCAAATGTAAAGGTGGTTTTCTGTTACCATATTTTGAGAGCATTCCTGCACAGGAAATTGTTGAAGCCAACTTCGTTGCTGCAGACATTGTCAGGTCTTATGGCTTCATTTTTCTCGATTTACATTCCATATTTGTGCATCAGCTTTATCATCGAGCCAAAGATGGCATCCACTGGAATCATTTTGCACACAGAAGAATAACCAACCTTCTTCTCCTAAATCTGTGCCGTGAATGGAACTTACCAGTGCCTAAGAGAATGCCCCTTGAGATCCCTCAAGAGCCATGTGTACACCCATTGGCTGAAAGGCCACACAATGCCTCTTTTGGCTCTTATACTTCTCATTTACATGTAGATAGATATGGATTTGGCCCTTCAGGTGCTGCTAGATATGTAGTACAGCAGCCTATTAGTTATAAGGATAGATTTAGATTAATGGGCAGTCCAATTACCCCAAGTAGTACTGTAGTGAGTAACGACAAGCAAAGGCCAAGCCCCATTATATCTGGTCAGAACCCTGATGTTAACAAAGAGAGTGGAACATTTTCAACACCAGTTTATACTAGCTCACCAGTAGAACCAGTCCCTAAGACCAAGAGCTATTTACAGCAGAATGAAAGCACTTCCAACCTTGGTAGTCCATTGGGTGAAGCACCTTTTAACCAAAAGCTAGGATTATCCCAGAATCTGCAACAAGAGTTTGAAGATTCGTCTCTGGGTGAGAGAGGCAGTTCTGAGAAGATACTTGCTTGCTCAAGTGCTAACAAGATCTCAGCTCCTTGTTTCCTAAATGCAAGTGGGACACAAAGTAATACCTTGACTTCCGCAACCTTGACAAGTACTGCATCACAGACCAGTTCTCTGGTGATTCAGGTGTCATCCACTTGTGCCACAGGTAGAGAGAACAACATGGCACAGAAACAACCATCCACTTGTACTTCAACATTAAATCCTGCCTTAACCTCGACTTCGAAAATTCAGCCATCACAGTTTAATTTACCTGCCATTCCAGTGACGTCAGCCCACGTTACCAAGGCAACGCCTTCCCAAGCTACCAAGACTGCACCCAGCAACAATGAGCGAAGTACAGTTTCTGCTATATTAAATAGAGTTGACGTACCAACTAGTCACGTGTCACAGGTAACCATACCTGTCAATCAAGGAATGTCATCTCAAGTTACCAAGACGACAACCAGCATAAATCAACACGTCATGAGTTGCGCTTCTGTGTGCGGCCACAGACCACAGTTGAGTACATCTTGGTTTTCATCTGTTACTAAGACAACACAGAGCACAGGGAAAGAGAACGCTTCTTGCACTACTGGTAATAGTATTCCCTCGTTAGCTGGGGGTTTGCCAGCCAAGAAACAACCAGTTACTACCGCAGAACTTACTTCCCAACAGAGGGAAAATATTCCTGTTATCGGTAATCAAGAAAAAAGTCCGCTCAACACCCCGAGTCAAAAGATACTTCATGCTGTTAGATCCTCGGTAGACAGCACCATTCAGACCGAATACAAACTGTGTGTTGATAGCAACATTGCGCATCTTAATATGCCAAGTAATAACCCTGTTTCTGAATCCAGTCAAGTGATAGACACAACACAAGCCATTGCAGAAGCTTCTTCTAGAGTAAGAAAGACCTACAATATATCAGATGATGTAGGACAAAAGAAGCAGAAGATTCCGGAGAGAACTCGCGCGAGTTCTTCCGGTAACAGCCATAGCGAGGCTGAGAAGTCCTCCTCAGAGAGGGCGCCGTCAACAAATCTTCCCAAGCTGTCGACTAGGGGTCAAAAGCGCCGGGCTGCCGATGATAGAGACTCTAGAAATATGAAGCAGCGTAAGATCAGTGAGACCGAGAACGCAGCAGATAACACTAGAAAACCTTCTAGTGCGCTTAAGAGAAGGGCGCCATATGAGAACAGTGGCAGTGAAAATGTAAGGCAGACGCATGATAATTTACAGCCTCCTTTAGCCAAGAGAAGAAAAGACGAGCGTGACAATAGTAACACAACTCAGCAGCATCCCATGAGGAATGCGTTACCTGTATCTGGAGGAGACTCTACAAGCTTTTCGTCGAGTTGCTCATCTATTCCTGTGCATCCAAGGAATCTTATGGGATCGAGAATTGTGTCTCAACAAAACCTGCCCGTTCATTCGCACAACGCCAACCAAGGGGAGTGTTATTGGAGGGGAACGCAGCAAAGTCTACAAGACATACAGCAACAACAGATGTGGTTCAACACTCTCCTCTCTCGAGGCAGAGGTGGTGCTTACGCGAACAACTCACAGCAATCAGTGTTTTACAATTACTACACGAGATCATGGCAGATCAGACAGGTTCATTATCAACATCATTATCATAATTATAGATATTAATGATAGGGCGCAATAATAGAAAGGGTTTTTTTTGGCATCAAAAAGAGGCCACTAAGGGGGAATACTACGAAAAACTGAGTTGAGACAGACAGAGAGGACTTACCTCAAATACTTGTTTGCTTAATGGTCACATTACAAAATATACACAATAGATAACTTGAAAACGAGACTATGAGGTAAAAAAAGTTTTATGACCATGCCTTTAAGAAAAAGGTATACTGTTCTTCATGATTTGGACCTTTCCAATTCTTGGTGAAAGAGTGTCTAGTCCTAATACTGACCCATTACTGTTAGTCATTATAAATGAAATAATTGGTTGTAAATTTACTTTTTTGTACGTTATTTATGACATATTGAGAATAAGTTCAGTTTATACATTTATTATCAACTAACGATAAAGAGAGGTCAAAAAACGACTTGTAATCGACTGTTAAGAGGCCTTTCAGTGCCCTCTTCACCATTCCCTTCCTAGATTCAAGTTCATGTCAATCGGCTGTAGACCTTTTGAGCTGACTTCAAAGTCTTTGGGGTGGGGGGGTGGTGACAATCGGTGCTGTAACAGTCTTCTATTCATTAGTGACACCCATTGTCTAAAATGGTTGGCTCTCAATCAAAGCTATGATAAATATGAAGTTCTATGAGTAGCATCAACTGATTTGACCAAAACTAAGGCAAAAACTGAATCAAGAACTTAAAACTTAAAAATTTTATTTTAGTAGCGCGTATATCTAAAATATTCTTTTTGAACTTTTAGTGTCAGCAAATTTATCTATAATGACCTTGAGTTAATTGTATTAAAACTTGTTTCAGTTTACATATTGTGGCTTTTTATTATAGTGACACAGTAAAATTTCTCGTAGGTTTACAGCTCACGATATAGTGTTTAGAAAAATCGAAATCATGTTTGAACATTTTTTTTTTACCTTCAATTTTTTTTAAATTCTTTATTTGTGTACTTTTATTCATTCACTCGTCCTTTCCCTGCGGCTTTCTTCTTTGTTTTTCTTAACTTTGTGCATTTTTGGGTACCCATTTTTGGCTCAGAAGTAACAGCAGGTATCCGGTCATTTTTGACGTGTGATTTAACCTTTGGTAAAAATTAACCAGTCGGTATTCCTACAGGAACTTCCGCTTTCCAAAGTCTAATCTTGCTTTCACCAGACTATCCTTGAATCATCCACCTCTTGGTCTTGTTTACTATCTAGTATTTTCTATGTGCACTAATGGATATGTTCAACAGTGAGCAAGTGATAAACTTCCTATGGAATAAGCGAGTGGTTGTAATCGGCGATTCAAGTAAGTATATGATTTGGACACTTACCAGCTCTTAGTTTTACTCCCCGATACCTTCAACCAACATGTTTGCCCAAATGACTCCCTTCTTTGGAAGTTAAATTTTCATTCTAGTGAATTTTGAAATTCCTTCATACGCATATGCTGGCGAGTTGATTGTATTTGGAAGAGGATAAGCCTAAAGGAATAAATGTTCGGTAGTCTGGAAGGAAACGTTTTCAGCTTTCGTTTTCGATAACAGACAAGCTGTGTAAATTTTCCTTTTTTCTCTTTTCAAGGAAGATTTAATACGTGTTTTATAGCAAGGACGTCTTGCAGGAAAGTGTTATTCTTATTAGGTACTTTATACTCGATCAGTAAAGGTTGAAGTTTAGATCTTAATGTTGTACGAGCATGAAATGGCAAGGCTTTCAGCTTCCGGCCACTAAACTTTGGAATCGAAACCTTGTAGTTTGTTTACAGTCATGATGCAATTCTTAAAGTGAACTTACCAAGGTAATGGCTTTAACACTGAGATATTTTTTCTTGGTCTTTTCGTAAGCATGGTATTAAATGCACGCAGATAAACCAAAGAAACCTTGAAAACAAAATTTAGAAAGCGAAAGTAACCCAGAAGGAATCGTGAATTCATCTGTTGCACAAGTTAAAGTATTTTATTTGCCACTACGTTCATTGCTTTTTGCTATGCGCTGATCGATCAGATATAGATATACCTATTTCAAAAAACGTCGGGGAGAACGGAGGTTGCACGACTGAAATGAACTGTCGGTACCATTTGGTATGCAAAATTTCACTAGTTGCGTTGCCCTTGCTCGAAGATACAGTCAATCTCATAAACGTTGTCCAGCCTAAAAAGACCTCTCGACTACAAGGAATGTCACGTGTCTAATTATATATTCAATTTCAGCGCAGTGGACAGCGTGAATTTGTTTTTTCTGTGTTGGTCTAAAACACGAACCTCGAGAATGGGCAATTTTTGCTTTGAAATTCCCACTGCAGCCATAGTCCTCCAAGTCGCGAGCAAGTTGCGTATTTCCACGTGCGCAAAAGTTGAATACATGATGAGACACGTGACATTTCTTGAAGTCAAGATGACTTTTTATCTGGACAACGTTTACGAGATTGACTGTAGATACACCAACTGTAAAGCCTGGTTCTCACTAGCGACGCAAGCATAAGCATGGGCAACGCAACTAGTATAATTTTGCATACCAAATGGTATCCACAGCTCATTTCGGTCGTGCAGCCTCTTCCCCCGACAACGTTTTTTTGAAATAAGTGTATACAAAGATACAAAACAATTTGTCATTGATGCGGGCAGTGTATTGCCCAATTTCAATGAAAATAGTATCATGACCCGACAGTTAATGCCCTACCAAAGCAGTTGCGGTTATCCTTTGCTTCAGAAGTCCATAACTAGAATTGTCCATCTGGGTAATACCTCAATGACACATCAGATGTACGAGTGAGCTATTTTTAGATTTGCGCCATCAGCCAACCTGCGCGCGCTAATTTCAAACACGCCCTCTGATTGGACAAATTTCAAATCCATCCTCGTGCTCAACAAAAAATGCGCGCGTGCTATCTTTCACATACGACATTTTGTCCAATCAGAGGTATTACCCAGAGGGACACTTCTAGTTATGTACTTCTGTTTGCTTTTATTATGACGTTTGGCGAATCTGATACCATAAGTAAAATCCCAAGTACTGGTACTGATAACTCTGTTTGATATTAGTCCAGAGAAGCATCTACAAGGATCTTATTCGCCTCTTGGTGCCAGACCCAACCAATACATACCTGACAGACCAACATCTAAAGACTAAGGTACGAAGCTTGAGCCATCACTCACTTCATGTTGTTAAGGAATTCTAATTATTCAAATGCAATGACGCATTGAGAAGGGGGGTAGCCATACCCCACTGCTTTTAATGTAATTATGATAGAGGATTCGGAAACGTGGAATTTCCTAATCCCACTTTCAACCCAGATTCGTTAAATATTTTTCATTTTATTCATTCTATTTATTTCCAGGGAGAGTTAGAATTTCTGGGCGATAAGCTGCTCCAAGGTGGTCAACTGGGAGAAATGAGGAATGGGGTCAACTACCGTGAGGTACGACAATATAACAACGGACCAACCGTCATTAGGTTTTACTTCGTTACACGATGTTATTCTGATTATACCAAATCAATCCTGCACGGTATAAAATGTATGCGACCCCACGCCATCATCATGAACTCTTGTCTCTGGGATCTGCACCGATATGGTCTCTATGGACCTCTACATTACATCGACAACATG
Source organism: Phymanthus crucifer (assembly GCA_009858155.3). Lineage (NCBI taxonomy): Eukaryota > Metazoa > Cnidaria > Anthozoa > Actiniaria > Phymanthidae > Phymanthus > Phymanthus crucifer. Next base: position 14,130 of record WUCR03127382.1, read on the forward strand.
CACAAGCTGATGTTTGAGTTAAAGAAAGTCATTCAGAGTTCCACCGTTTTTATCTGGAATGCAACCCTTCCTTTGGACTCTAGATGTAAAGGCGGTTTCCTGTTACCATATGTTGATAACATTCCTGCGCAAGAAATCATTGGAGCCAATTTTGTGGCCGCAGATATTGTGCAATCACATGGGTTTGTGTTCTTGGACTTGTATTCTGTTTTGATGCATCGTATCGATCTCCGAGAGAATGATGGAATTCATTGGAATGCTTTAGCAAATAGGATTATCACAAGCCATATATTAATTCTCCTCTCTTACGCATGGAAGCTGCCTATTCCAAACCCAAGAATCCAGGATCCAACAGTCTACCGTCCACATTTAGAGTGTTCCAGCAAAATTGAAAACAGCTTGGCACATTTCACTGGGAATCTTCCTCCAATGCGGTCAGATTTCAGACATTTTGGGCCCATTCCTACGATCCGCGATCCTTCATGCGGACACCCACTATCCGGATTTTCCAACGATCCTTTGCCGGTATATTGGAGGTCACTTTTGTATAATAACGATGTTCACGTCAACAGACCTGTTCTAAAAAGTATAGAAAACTCGGCGGATGTTGTTTACGAAAAGTTATTGAGAGATAGCTTTACAGGAAGGAACTCTTCTCCAGCAGAAAATTTGGCTTTAATTAGTCATGCCCACACTCCCCCGGTTTCTCCATTAGATAAACACTTCATCCATCCCTCGCCTTCCCCTCAGATGTCCCATACTGCCCCCGCTCATACCCACCACACTCCACTGGTTTCCCCATTAGATAAACTCTTCATCCATCCCTTGCCTTCCCCTCAGATGTCCCATACTACCCCCGCTCATACCCACCACACTCCACTGGTTTCCCCATTAGATAAACGCTATACCCATCCCTCGCCTTCCCCTCAGATGTCCCACACTACCCCCGCTCATACCCAACACACCCAAAATGTTACCCCATTAGATAAACACTTCATCCATCCCTTTCCTTCCCCTCAGATGTCCCATACTGCCCCCGGTCATACCCAGCACACTCCACCGGTTTCCCCATTGGATAACGCTTCATCCATCCCTTGCCTTCCCCTCAGATGTCCCATACTACCCCCGCTCATACCCATCACACTCCACTGGTTTCCTCATTAGATAAACTCTTCATCCATCCCTCGCCCTCCCGACAAATGTCCCATACTAACTCCGCTCATACCCAGCACACTCCACCGGCGGTTTCCCCATTAGTTAAACATTTCATCCATCCCTCACACTCCCCTCAGATGTCCCATACTACCCCCGCTCATACCCACCACACTCCACCGGCGGTTTCCCCATTAGTTAAACATTTCATCCATCCCTCACACTCCCCTCAGATTTCCCATACTACCCCCGCTCATACCCACCACACTCCACCGGTTTCCCCATTAGATAAACTCTTCATCTATCCCTCACACTCCCCTCATATTACTTCCATCCATGACAGACATTTGCTAGGGTTACCAACCAGTAGCCCTTCCATTCCAGAAGCATCGCAGAGACAGGACCATCTCTATCATACAAGTGCATGTAGCTTAATACTACCACACCACAATGAACAACTATCACGTTTCAATCAGCACAGCTCTAGTCTTGAGGTCTCTAGACCAAGTCCTTTTCAACCTAAAGTAGAAATGGCACATCATTTCTGTTATACCTTCTATCCAGTCATCAACACCCCTAGACCACACCCTTCATTCTACTCAACGCGCTAGATATAATATAATAATATAATCAACACCTCGGATCCTCACAAACCATGTATGTAGATCTTTTAGCAAACCAAGGAACTTTACAAAAGGATTTTCCCAGTTTTAGCTTTCTTATCCTAGTTTTCTTGGACGAATACAAATTTCACTGTTTATATTCATCATGCGTCTGTCCATTTTTAGACATATTAAACTACTAAAAGCCCTTGATCTCTTACCTTAGTGCTTTATTACGTTTGTAGTTATCGCTTAAGACGGTCTGTTTATTAAAAAAAATTATGGTTAAGTTTGTTAACTATGTTCCATTCCAAACAATGTTTTTCATTTATTTTTAGTTTGCAATACTGTTCTGGCGTAAAACGGCACTATAATATTGTTTACCATATTGAGCTCGTTTTATAACAATTTCTGAACAGTTTCCGTTATCTCCCAGAAAAATTCAAAATGTACCCCGCCTTCCTCGGTTCCCCGTTAAGAAACGTGGAGCTGGTGTGGATTATAGTTTTGTACTCCTACATGCTTTCTGGTTCGAACTTTCTCTTATGTATAACTGTGTTCTATAAGTGTTTTAGTAACACTTAGAAAATGCATTAATAATTCATAAGCCTTTGGTCCAACTGCAGACGCCATACACGTCACGTGCATGGACCTTTATACTCGATAAAGCCTCTTCTTTAGTATTCAAAGTGATCTTTATATAAAAATCACTAGTGATTTTATATAAAAGATCACCTGAATACTGATGAGGAAGACTTCATCAGAAATGAAGGCACGTCCCCGTTTAGATAGAGCTTGGAGCCACATCAAGGTCACAGAGCACCCTGAAATATTCCGTTGGGCATGCCTTACTAGACGTTGGAATGGA
>WUCR03127797.1:2849-16737 GCA_009858155.3 Phymanthus crucifer
TCCAAAAAAAATACACATTTTATGTTTTTTTCCCCCAACGGGAAAGCCCCCCACCCCCCCCCCCCCCCCCCAAAAAAAAAAAATCTTTGGAACTCAGAGATACGAACTCTCAATTTTCACAAATCGCCCGGTTTTTTGGTTCGCGGTTTTGTTAGAAACGACCTCTCCCCTCCCCCAATAATTTTTAGCTCCCACGAATGTGATTGAGGAATTTCTGAAAAATGCCATTTTGCTTTCCCCCTAAAAACTGAACAGAAAAAAAGAAGCCTTGGAAAACGAGAGAAGCTGAAGTATGATAAATCATGTATTGACTACAACCAGAAGATCGTTTCGACATCAAGCTTGAAATAAATTTGGCTGGTGAAATTTTTGATCAAAACTTTTCTATGAAGGAAGGAAGAGGATGTAGCAGCATCGAGAAGGATCCCACAATCTGTCTTCCGTCAACTCTTGTTTGGACTACCTACCTCAGCTGATGCATTGGAACATCTGCTCTGGTAGTCCAGCATGGTGTGACGAAGGTTCTCCAGTACTTGAGCAGGGGAAGGTGGTTTTGTTTTATCCTTTTTCTGACCTGGAAAGCAAGATACCTATGAATATTGTACCAGTACTAATCTGGCCATGCCCTGACTTAGATCAAACCAGAGGTTGTTTCAGGGTTCCATCTGTGAGTTAGCCATGCCCTGACTTAGGTCAGCCCAGAGGTTGTTTCAGGGTTCCATTTGTAAGTTAGCCATGCCCTGACTTAGATCAGCCAGAGGTTGTTTCAGGGTTCCATTTGTAAGTTAGCCATGCCCTGACTTAGATCAGCCAGAGGTTGTTTCAGGGTTCCATTTGTAAGTTAGCCATGCCCTGACTTAGATCAGCCCAGAGGTTGTTTCAGGGTTCCATTTGTAAGTTAGCCATGCCCTGACTTAGATCAGCCCAGAGGTTGTTTCAGGGGTTCAATCTGTGAGTTAGCCATGCCCTGACTTAGATCAGCCCAGAGGTTGTTACAGGGTTCCATCTGTGAGTTAGCCATGCCCTGATTTAGATACCCAAGGACCTACGATTTGTTATTCAAGGACAGTGAAATGTTTCCATATGGTATTTCGTACTTTTCTTTTCATCTTCTGGCTTCTCAATGGTAAAGTTTTCCAATAATAATTCAAGTTCTCTCATGCTGCTGCCGTATGTAGTGTCCAGCTTGATCTGACGTTTTCTTGCCTTCAAGGACAGATATAAAGAACCAGAAAAATTAATCTGTAAACTTGAAGCTAATCGCCACAACAAACTACAGCAAAGAAACCAACCAGCACAGCTCACATGGGGCAAGGTAAGAGGAGAGCACAAAAAATTATTAGAGTCTCAAGGTTATTTTTTTTGATGTTACAAGCCAATCTCAATTTTTTACTTTACCCTACCGACATTTATTTTGTAATATCTGTATATAAAAGCTAGGACATTTGGAAAAATTATGGCCAGGTTTTAAAAATCCCCGCCTGCATCACATCCGGACTATTTTCCTGTAAAGTTCATCTTTACGAAGAAAATTTTGGATGTGATGCAGGCTACAAAATTCCATGAACAATGTTTTATGAATACTATGAAACCTGGGATATTGAAAGCGAAATACACTTATAATACAATCTGACTTACTTGTGTAAGCTCAGCTTTGAGAGCATCAAAGTTTTTCTGGTGTACTTCAAGCTGCTTGGCTAAATTCGTGATGATTTTTTGCTTTTCTTCAATTTCTAACGAAAGATCTCTTCTTTCTTCCCCAAGAGTTTCTTCTAATTCTGCTATTCTTGATTCCTGGGCCTTGCACTTGTCTCTCTCTTCCTCATATGTAGACTCTAGTTCTCTGTGGTTAAAAAAACAAAACAGGATATGTCCAATTTCCTGGGAAGGTGTCTGAATTAAAGGCATACAAGACGGACTGACTCATGTTGGGCCATGGAGCACAGCTTGCGTTTATTTTGTGTGGAGGGAGGAAACTCTCTAAGCACACAAGAGAACCTGGGACCACAGAGAAGAGAGGCAAGCGCTCTCACCACTACACTCCTTAGTTTATCTTTCTGACCAAGATGTGTCATACGAGATGCATATTGAGGACTTTCAAAAATATTTCAGGTGCATACATCAAAAGAAAGTATTTAATTTACAGTGTTCATAAGAGGATAAACTGACAGCTACACTCTAAAATCCATTGAAGGAAAAATTTATCTGGAATATCCCTGTAGTTTTTACTCTTCTTCAGGGGCGGTGGAACCGGGGGGCAGGGGGGCACTGCCCCCCACTAATTTTTTGTGGGGGCCTGGCCCCCCCACAAAATATTGGTTCACATTAATCCTAAACAACGCACGCATGTGTCTGCAATCAAACTAAATAGCGGTCACTACAATATAAATTAAAATACATTGCAGTGCCCCCAAATATTTTCATCTTCCACCGCCCCTGTTCTTTTGAATCAAAAGAAACATCTAATTCAAAGTTTTCCTTTTCACATACTGGTCTTTTGCCTGGCTTTTGCACATAAAATCTTGTGAGAAAGTGCATTGTCTTTTTTTTAAATTCTAACATGCCATACATTGTCCACTCTTGCTCATCATGCTGGCCAATATATATTGTACATAATTATTATAGTCTGCAGCAGTTTCTCACCTGTTTTGCTTATTCAGTAACTCCATGTTATGCCTTGCTTCTTCCACTGCTGATTTTTCTACTTCTAAGGCACCTTCAAGGTCCCTGACTCTCAGCTAAACACAACAGATAAGGATACAACTTCTTTATATGTCACTTCACAATTGACTTTTTCTAATAAATTTACCACTCTGCGGTGGATGGGCATGCCTTACAGGTTTTACCCCAATTACCAGGCCCCGAAAGATTAGAATTTGGAAGTTGATTTTTGTGGAAGTAGGAAAACTATAGTTCCCAGAGAAAAACCCTCGAAGCACAGGAGAGAACCAACAAACTCAACTCACATATGATGCCAGGTCTGGGAATCGATCCTGGGACCATAGTGGTGAGAGGCGAGCGCTCTAACCACAACGCCACCCATGCCTTCCCTTGATAGTTGGCCATGATAATGAGGTCAACAAAAGAATCAACAGCTTCAGTCTTGACTTAAAATCATTTCTTTTCTGATCAGTGATTCAAGTAAATCAGGAAAATGTCTAAATAGTTAAATATTCACATGTGCCCACGAGGGTGGAAATCTGTACGTATCTCATACCTGTACTATTTCCGAGTTAAATTTAGTCTCCAAATGTGCCGTCCTCTCAGCCTCTATACTGTCCTCCAGTGACTTCACCCTTTCTTGGTATTGCTGACAAAAATGTGACAATCGTTATATAATATTCATTCAAGTTTATGTCAATGTAATATGCAGTGCCACATTGAATTAAACTCTTTGGAGACATGGGTTTCCTGTCTAAATATTATTACAATAATTTAATGATAACCAACATCCTTCCATGGCCTTCCTTAAAGTGACGTAACAAACTTTAGAGACAAAATTTCTATAGCGCTACTCAATATTTACAAACAAAAGCATTGTGATGATAATATGCTAACCAAGATCACAAAGGCTTTCACAGCTCCTTTGCTTTACCAACCAATGGATTTCTGGTTGGCATATAAATAACAAAGGCTTTCGTCACACGGAGTATTTCTATAACTTCCCATCAACTTACATCTAGTTCCTTCTTCAATCTATCTTCTCTCTCAACAGAGAACTCCAGTTCTTTTTGTTGCTTGTGGATTGCTTCTCCTTGGCTTGTCCTTTGCGCTGCAAAAAATATATCGAATAGAAAATACATCCATGAAACCACACAGGTCAATTAAAAAAGTGAAAAATTGAAAAAAATGAAAATGCTTAACCTTCTAATGCCAAGCATTTTTCTTGAATTTCATTGCAAAAGCTGCAAAAGATATCAAACACAATTATGATTCTGGTTTGTTTTGCTTTCTTATGGGCAATCTACACCATGCAACTTTTGCTTATGACTGTCGCATGCAATCTGCTTAATACGCAATCCTTATGACATGGCTTTAAAACATGTTTTAAAACCTTGCAACAATCATGTATAACAGTCACAGCCGTGTTGTAAGGATGGCATAAGCAGTTTGCATGCGACAGTTGTAAGATTAGCAAAAGTTTACCATGTAAATCGGCCTTTATGGCAACCCATCCCCCAAAATGGTTTCCCAAACAACTGCTACCAGTAACCCAGCACTTCATTGGGCCCATGGCAATGATGTTTACTACGATTCTTTAAATCCTGCATACTCAAACACTTCTCAGAATCAACAGTTTGTTGTGAAATTGGTTTTTCGCTTCCGTCAATCAATGATAACCAGTCGGTACCTTTTATAATTTTGACTCAGTGGCGGCAGCGAAACAAATTGCAGAGTGCAACTAGTAACTACAGAGTTTACAGAATTTCAGTAATACATATTATTTTTTCATAATTATATTATTTTCCAACATTACTGGTCTTAAAAGGTATTCAATGAAATGTCCTTTTCAGCACATAATATTTCTATTACTTGGTTTGTTCTTGCAGAGCATGACTCAATCTCTTCTGTTCATGTTGCTGGTCTTTGATTTCTTCTTGTAGTTGAAAAAGAACTTTATCCTGTAAGGGATGAACCATAAGAAACTTTTTTTCAAAATGGTTCTTCATGGTGTGTGAACAGTCACCCCTGGCTCAATGCCAGTGCCTTTCTCCATTCTAGAGAAGATAGCATTGCCAAGGATGATATGGGTAAAATACTAATTTTTGATGTTTTGGAATAAATATTATATTATTCTCCATGGCTCCATGAACAGGTGGCACAGCAGCAAGAGTGCTTGCCTCTTACCACAGCGACCAGGAATTGATTACCACCAAGCTTGGTATTGTATGAGTAGAGTTGGTTTTTTCCTGTGCTTGGAGGGTTTTTCTCCAGGTTATCCAGTTTTCCTCCCTCAATAAAAATCAACTTTTAAAGTACTCTGTGAAATACTGTACATTCCTACTACGTTTTCGATGCTGGACCATGCTAGCTTGTTATGACATCAATAGCTTCAATCTTCAGCAAAGTATGTGCAAAGTAGCATGTTCTAACAGCTGAGCAAAACAATACATCATACTATAAGCAGAAGGATCCATACTTAAGTGGAAATTCTTTAGGAATAAGGTGAGAAGCACCTACCTTATCTACATTAAGTTGTCTGAATTTCCTTTCATCACTTCTGCTTGTTTGTTTAGTATTGGACAATTCCTTCTCCAACGTCTGGATTGTTTTATTCAATTCATCAGTTTGTTGTTTGAGACTCAAATTTGATCTCTGCAGTTGATTTTCTCTCTCTGATGCAACTCTTTTCTCCTGGCTGGCAGCTTTGTGCACTAAGGCTAGTTCATATTCCAGTTTCTGCCTGGTTGTTTCACCTCTTTCGACTGCTGAGCGTAGTTTGGCAATCTGGCTGTGCAGTTTTGTGGTCTAAAGGTTAAATCAGATGAAACTCTTTATCTCTCTGCACATTTTGTAACACAAGTTTCTGTTCTGCCATGAAAACCATGTTAATACCATTATAACAGAAACCAAACATCTTGGAAACCAAGGAGTAAAATTCTGTCGCCAAATTTCTCACTACCCAAAGAAATATCCCTGGGCACGTAGTCTGTTGGGACTTGTCCTGGAAGTTGAAATTCAAAATGGCAACATTCAAAAATTTAAGGTCTTTGTCTAGCTATACTTCATGCGGATTGGTTGACCCACTGGGGTCGATTATCAGAAAACAGGTAGTTTCAACTCTGGTATAAGTCCAACAGATCACTATGTGCCACAGGGTATTTCTTCTGGTAATGAAGAACAAGCAACAGAATTTTACCCCTGGGTATCCGAAGATGAAAGCCAAAGAAATGTAATGCATAACTGGAGGAAAACAAAAAAGCTCGCTTTTTCGTACAACTTTTATGCAACATTATTCTGAATTGCATTAAATGTAAATTTTCCTACAATACCTCTTCATTGAAACCCCTGGTTTTTTCAGCCTGTTCTTCTTCAAACCTAGCCAGCTTTCTTCTCAGATCATTTGCTTCTGCAAAAACAAATGAAAAAGAAAATGCCCAATTTATTATTTTAAACAACTTTGAAATACTAATCAATTTGTTCTGTTGCCATGGGTGGCGTAGCGGTGAGAGCGCTTGCCTCTCACCTCTATGGTCCCAGGTTCGAACCCCAGCTTGGGCAGGATCATATGTGAGTTGAGTTTGTTTGATGTGTTGTTCTCTCCTGTGTCACGAGGGTTTTTCTCCAGGTTCTCCAGTTTTCCTCCCTCCGTAAAAATCAACATGTGAGTTGAGAGTTGTGTGTAGAGAATATTCGAATGTAGTGAGGAGTGCGTATGGAGAAAACACGGCCCCACAAGCTTCTAGCTTTAAGCCTACCGTGTATAAATAAAAAGATTTATTTATTTTATTTTTACCATTATCATCAGCGATCGTCTTGTTCATCTGCAGATCTTGGATTTTCTTTGTCAGTTGTCTGATTTCTTTCTGATAGCTACTTATCAACTCTTCTTGTTTGTCATGGAGGATATCATCTTTCATGGTGCTCTGTACACAAGGGAAGAGGACAAATACAAGGTACAACTGTTCATGAATCAACTTACTGATTAGGGCTGTCAACTCTGGAGTAAAAACCTAGTACTTGTTCATGCATCAGTTAAGCAATACTGTTGCCTTCCCAGAATATTGGCCAATTTTTAAACATTTTTAAAGGGAAATCTTCGAACTTGAAAGGAACACTTTTGTGTGATATAGTAACAAATAGGATTGGTGAGGAGAGGGGAGGGGGGCTCTTGCACAGGCAACACTTTTTCCTGCCCCCCCCCACCCCCTTGAGCCTGCTTTATAATTATTAATGCCCCCCCCCAAAAAAAAACCCACCCCTTCCTTGTAAAAAATGAACAGTCTGTAAATTGATAGCATCTATTTCTTTTTATGAAGACAAAACCAAGAGATGCAGCTGTCATAGTTGATTGCCATCAAAACCACTAGACTCAAATCTCTTGTCAAAGTCAACAACATGACAGCTAGCTGTGTAACGTCACATGTATTCAAAGATTATTATCAGGAGTAATAAACTAGTACAATCAACTAGCTGTCATCAATCTTGAACCCCGGAGGGAATTTTCTCAAATTACTGGTAAAAAAACTCTGTTAACATTATAGAATAGAATTATCCTGTCCCTTCATCTAACACCATAGACAGCTGAAAACAGTAAATAAAAGACGATCAACAACGACAGAAACAGTCCCCCTGCTGATCCCTGTCAACAACAGCATGAATACCATATGAAGAAAGAAAAAAAACGCTTACAAATATCCCTTTTATAGCCTGCTTACATTGTGGGGACCATCTCCTGTATCTGGAGAGCTTTTTCCACTGTCTATCGGTGAGTTTCTATCAGCAAGAATCGGAGAAACTCGAAAATCGTTAGACCTGAGAGACGGCGTTGGACCACGTCTGGATGGGGAAGACCTTCCTTCGCTGAAGCTTGATCCCCAATCGCTCGTCTCCATCCCGAAAAATACACCAGGAGCACTTCACTTGACAATCATATTTTGCTTCTCAGCTAAAATACAGGTAAAATGCGGGTCAAATTGAGTAAAATTTCTGCTCAAAATAAAAGAATTTTGTAACGAAAATTTTGAAGCGGGAAAAGTACGTTCATGGGTAATACAGCTGACAGCTAAACAAAGGAAACAGCAGGCGCAAGAGTCTTATGGGTTCCCTGTGGAATTTGTTTGTAATATTTTTTGGAATCTCGCATTCTTTTATTTACGCTTATCGATAAATGCAAAAATTATTTGTCTTAAGAGTAAATTATTATTCTTTAAGCATGTGTCAGTTAAAGTATAGGATTTCATAAATCGGCTCGGAATCAAAAATTTCACTTTCAAAGTAAAATTTGAAACTTCCTCGCGTCGTAGCAGGAAATAGCTTTCGAGAGGATATTTGATACGTCTTTTTTGGCTGAGTCCGTAAAATTAAAGATAACTTTGATGTTTCAATCATGTTTGATCACGCCCACGTGCTAAGCGTGTGTTACATCATTGTCTTTTTCCGGGACTTCGTATAAAAGCTTCCCTCGTCACACATTTGTCAAAACAATTCAACTTCTTTCGGCTCCACTAACCATTCTAAAACTTCGCTAAAACACTTCCAAGACAACCCAGTTCAAATATACAATGTCTATACAACTAGCAATGGAGGTTTTTGTTACATTTAAGTACAAATTTTAAGAGAGGAGTCATTTTTGAAATTTTTTTCTTGGCCTCAGAAAAGTGGAGGGAAACCTAAAAACACATGACGTCATAGTTACAATGGTCTAATTAACCAATCAGAGATAGGCGTACCATATGTAATATCACGTGACAAGACCATCAAAAAGCCTTCATGGATTCGTCCATCTCACACAAACTCTGTTTTATTTTGGGTCCGAAAAACCTAGAATTTTAACCCCAAAACATCGTTTTCTCGAGCTTCTACCGTCGCGTCCTGGAAGAATGGACTCCGGGGAGGAAGACTTGTTGTACGAAGAGGACGACAGCGGTGACGATTCGCCGTCAGAGGAGGCTGAACACAGCGATTTTGATATCGATTGTGAAGAGCCTTCGACTCCAAAACGACCACACTTAAATGACGATTTTCACTACGAATGCCTTTCACCAGAAGCTTTAGTGTCCTACATGAACGAGATCATCGATGAAGTCAACAGTGTTTTCCAGGTAAGTGTTTTGAAGGCTTTCTGGTCGTCCTCAAACTCAGCATTTGCAAACAAACCTTGCACAAAGTGTTGTCAAAATGTCCCAGTTTCCCACTCAAAACCAAACCACAAAAATGTTTACCAAACATTTCACAAACAAGGAAAACTTCTCCTCACCCTCAAAAATCATAGTTCTTCACTTATTTTTTGTTTCTCTGGTATTGAATTTTTTTCCCTGATGACCCCAAAAATGCTTCACATTTATTTGTTTACGTTGAAAGTTTGTGTCCCAACTAGTTATTTTCATAAACTCGATTATGAAACATCTGGAACTAAAATCATTGCTAGTACTGCTAAGGATTATTATTAAGGGCACTTGTTTTCTATTATACTGGAAAATAAAGCTGTATTACTTGACGATTGATCACAAATTACAGACTTCAAAATATGACTTCAATATTTCACTTGTCTGGTCTTTCAAGCCTTCCTTCCTTTCAAAAGGTTTTTTTCTCATTTTTCTTTGTCTCATTGAAGATGGAAAAAACTTATCATTGTGAGCAGCTGAAACTTAAGAAAACTGACAGTCTGTTTTCATTGAAATACGCAGAACAAATTATTTTCTTTTTCACACAGAGGTATAAAAATTGTATTTGTTCAAAGTAAGTGGGAGTTGAAAAAGCAATTACATATTGCCTTCTGAAAACTGTGAATAGAAGCCTCAAGATTGATTATTTTAGGAAGCATGAATGCTTTTTTATACTGTTATTTGCAAAGGTAATGAATTTTCTGAGTTGTTATATGTAACTTCCATTGGACTTGATAAAATTTCTTGATCATTGATTGATTTTGTTTTTATGAGATTCTGCGTCATTACAAAGTTGTCATTGATGTTGCCAGTTGTCAAGAAGTGTTATCAAAGCGTTGGATAAGGATTGTCATCATCATCATCATTATTTGGGCTTTAGTTTGTTATTGTTCAACTGAAATAATTTGAGTATTCTTAGGCCAAACAAAAAAATGTGTGTTTCCTGTTGCATGAGAGAAAAAAATTGGGTCGGTAGGTCGGTGTTTTTTTGTTTTATTTTTATTTTTTACTAATACAACACTTAGTTAAGTCATAAACACAACCAGAAGTGGACAAAAAAGTATTAGGGTCGGTCGCGCAACTGGAAACACACATTTTTTTTTGTTTGGACTTATTTTATTAATTCTAACTTTGTCTTAGTATTTGTTTTTTGACATTCAAAAAGATACTGACAACATTAAAATTATTGCAATGTCAACATTACCGTATAAATAATTATTTAAATTTAACAACAATTTTTATTTTTCATTGACAGAAATAAGCTTAATAACATTTGACAAGATTATCATCACCATCACAACTTTTTACTGACTATTTATTTAATTATTTAACACCAACTGTGACACTGAAGCATGCGCTTTATTTTATGAAGATTTTCTCCCCAATAATATATTTTTCTAGCTTCATAAAGATTTTTTGGAATGACTTTTGATTGAAAATAAGGGTAGACCATCAAATGATATACCTTGACTGCGTCTTGGCTTACCAATAATGACTAAACCTAGCCGAGATAAACAATTGTTTTAGTATAAATACACAGGTGATTATTCAAAATTTATTTCTTAGTTACATCCAATTTGAAATCACTGTCAACTCCTGCAATCTGATTGATTTAAAATGGCAGAATTTATTCACAAATTGAATCATTTTGAGATCTGATTCAAACTCTTTTTTTCAGTCAAGGACTTTGGCTTACAGTGCAACACATAAAAGCATGATCACATTTATTGTATTCGCATATTTCTAAGTACAAGGTTTTCGTTGTGAAGCTGGCTGTTTTACCAAATTAGGCAACCAAAAGCTCTTTTGTCTGCAAAAGCTGTTGCATAGAAGTAAGCGAATGCATTAAATGTGGTAGTACCTCTACCCATTGCACTATAGATTATCTATGTATTAAATCATACAAAGATCTCAGCCAATCACTATTTGTAATTCTATTCTTACCTATGTCCCTATCAACATAATCAAAAGCTGATCACATAACTTTTTCCTGACCTGATTTTCTTCCAGTTACCAAGACCAATGGCTAGGATATTATTAAGCCATTTCAAATGGGACAGAGAGAAATTGCTGGAAAGGTTGGTAATGTGATCTAGAATCCATTGCATTCACTTTTTTGGTATTATTTTCTTTTCAATATGTATTCAATTTGTCTTTTGCCATTTAGATATTACAGTGGTAATCAAGAGAGTCTGTTTTCGGAAGCTCACATTGTGAATCCAAACACTGCAAAGTCTTCTCATTCCTCAAGGGTATGTTCATACGGTATTATATTAAACAATAATTGTTCGTCAAAGGTGACGTGATTGTTGGTGAATGTTCACCAAGATGTAGCAGAGGTAAATATTCATCAATAATCACAGAAACTGGGGAGCACGGGTGGTGCAGTGGTGAGAGCGCTCGCCTCTCACCACTATGGTCTAACCACTATGGTCTCACCACCGAGTTTGATTCCCAGACCCGGCATCATATGTGAGTTGAGTTTGTTGGTTCTCTCCTATACTTCAAGGGTTTTTCTCCGGGTTCTCCGGTTTTCCTCCCTCCACAAAAACCAACCCTGATTCAATCTAGGCTGTGCTCCATGGCCAGACATGAGTCATGTGGCGGCAGCCAGAGGCGCCATTGTATGCCTTCGACTCAGCCATGTTGAGCTGCGTCCCTGCAATTCAGCCACTAGGCTGCAAGGGGGATGATTAGCCAACCTCAATTTATTTATTTATTTTATTTATTTACTGAGATGAATAAAGTACTGTATCATTACCCAGGGTTTCGACCTCAGTTGCTCAAGGTGCTGTCATGATTTTGATCCCACCCATGTCCCCTTCAGCAATGTTTCGATTCTGCATTAAGTCCTGTGGCTTACTGTAGTTTTCTATTTTCTGCCAAATTGGACATGCCAACTGCTAGTTATGAAATGGGTTTGTCACTGTCGTCAATCAATGCTAATTAGTTGATACCTCTTATCTTTGTTATTGACAGCAGCAAAAGTGCACTAGCAGTTTCATTGACTCAGTTCACAGAAAACAGAAAACCCCAGTAATCACAGCCTCGGCAAATTCGTGTTTTCCCATGACGGAATTGGGCTATTAGGGGGCGAATGGTTGCTTTGATGGCAAAAATGATATACTATCTTGCTCCTGATTGGCTGAGAGCCCTGATTAGTGTTCTGACCTTGTAACATTTTTTGAATCCTTTTACTGTAACAGTTTGCACTTTAAGAATTTTCTTTCAAACAGAGGTATCCTTGGTTTTATGATTTTATCTCAATTCCCAGGCAAATACAAGATCCCAACCCACAGAAATAATGTGCGACATATGTCTTTCTCTAATACCTGCAGGGGTAAGAACCCTAATATGATTAGAACCATTAGTATTAAAGTGTGAACATCAAAGTTTGTTGTCTCTTATGCCATCAATCAACGAACTGAAATCGAAAAAGAAAAGTACTACCAAAACCAGTAGAGTGTGATTTCAACAAAAAAAGGCTGACGTTTTGGGACTTGGCGCGACAAGTTGTGTGACGTAGACAGTTAGGAATGTTATGCAAAACACAAACGAATGTAGCTTGGCGAAGTTCTGAATTGGTTTGCTATTTTATCAAAACTACCTCGAAACTACCTGTTTTGTGATTTAAAATTCAGCGTGACTCGTAAAATATCCAGCCATACTACACATCAAACTGTCTAATAAGATATATTATATTAACCTGTAGGGATTTTGTTTGTTTACAAAGTGTCTTGTGTCTTTGGTTGTAGACTTTCACAGGTCTAGAATGTACTCATAAGTTTTGTCCACGATGCTGGAAGGAATATCTCACTACCAAAATTATAGATGAACATATGGGAGAGGTAGGAAAAATGCACAGCAAATTCTTTCCATTTCACTAGTACCAAAATCAATGAACTGTTGGCAGCGCGAAAAAAGCGATCGATCGTGATTTGAATTTGAGTTGAGTCAGGTGACCAGTTCAGTCAATCATTTTGATCACATGACATTAGCTCGAGTTTGAGAACAATGGAACACGAGGTCAAGCTAATGTCATGTGATCAAAATGATCGACCAAACTGGTCACCTGACTCAACTAAAATTTAAATCACGATCAATCGGTTTTTTTTGCGCTGCCAACAGTTCATTGATTTTGGTAGTAGCAAGGAGAGCTTATTTTTCGCACATTTTTTTCTTACAGACTATTTCTTGTCCGGCCAGTAAATGTGATATCCTTGTAGATGAAGCTTTTGTAGGGTGAGTAAATTGCTTCCTGCGATAATGGACCTCTTTAATTACCTTTGATGTTATGTTTCCCCATCCTTTCAGACCATGTGTCATTCCCTAGAGTATCATGATTTCTTCATAATGGTTGTTTGCCAACAGACAAACAAATATAGGCACAACTCAGGCAAAGTATCTTAATTTTAAGGGAATGACATGTGGTCTGAAATGGCCATGCTACGTCCCAATATTGTACAGACATTTTGTCTGTCGTCTGTCTGCTCCAAATGTTATTGAAATCGTTGTCAAACAAAACTACTGTTCTTCACTTTTTAATCTATAGCAATATTTTTGTAGACAAATAGTACGAGATCCTAAGGTCAAGACGCAATACCATCATCTGATAGCAAACAGCTTTGTTGTGGTAGGTACATTACAATTGACAGTCGTGTGTGTCTGCTGTCATGCCAAGCTTTCACCCTGCTGTTTGGCTTTGTAATTTGTACTTCTCCTGAAACATCTCCCTTTGGACTTTCAATGTTTTCATTATTTAACTGCACTGCACCAGTAATGCACATTTGCTAGTCTTCACTTATGTATATGTGTGGCGCAAGCATTCAACCTAAAAGAGGTTCCTGAAAGAGGGGTCCTTATTGTATCTCTCAGTTTCAATTTTCATGGTTCGTACAACCTTGAAAAGTCCTTGAATTTTACCATCTGTCTTGAAAAGTCCTTAAATTTGATTTTTCCTTGAAAAGTCCTGGAAAATACGGAAAAAGTCCTTATGAAATCATAAATAGTCCTTGATTTTATACAGTTCAAATATTGTTATTTTTCTTTCAATTTTTTCT
>WUCR03128409.1:0-16724 GCA_009858155.3 Phymanthus crucifer
TGTCATTCGCTTAGTATTCATCCAAACATGCTCAATCTTGGTAACTTTACTAATTTCAGTACGGTCTTTCTCGTGATACCCTTCATTTCTTAATTACATTCATATTTCTACACTTGGCCCCAGTCCCTTTTTTGAATTTCGGAAAGGCCAATTAGAAATTACAAATAGCTATTTGAAGACGTTTAATGAACAGACGCTAACGCGTGATTGCACAGAACGACTTCTCTCAACGGCGTTGGGACACGATATGCATGGAACGGTATAGTACAATTTGTAAAATGTTGCGAGACAATCTGCAACAATCGTTACAAAAAGATGGCCAACGATTGCGTCTTCCTTGCACTCATGCAAACCCCCTTGCAAAATCCCCCTACCACTACCCCCGCGGGAGAATGTCATAGAAACAAGCTCAAACTAAATAAACAAAAACTTACATTCATCAGGTACTTACTTTTATACATTTTATCACGTTGTACTCCAGTAGCAGCGACATGATTATGAAGACAATGTACAACATGAACATTGCAGCTCCAAGTATTTTAGACATTTGCCATTTTAGGATAGCTATGGATACAACCACTGCAATGAGCATCACGAAGAGTAAGACGATTGAGCAAAACAGGCCATCGCTGCTGACATTGACTGACTTTCCTAAGTAAACGGCGCTGTATGTAAGCCAAGGAAGAGGTAGACTGAAAGAAAAAACACACAAAGTTTATCCTGTTCATGAAAACAGTTACCTGTATGTTTAGACAAATTGGCGGGAAAAGACCGACTCAAAAGAAGAGTAAAATTGGCGGCAAAAATGGTGACACCCATGTTTAGACAACAAAAATATTAGCGCGTGTTTAGACAAATTGGCGGGAAAACTCCACTCAAATGAAAGGTGAAATTGGAGGGAAAAAGGTGACACGCATGTCCAGACAAATTGGCGGGAAAAATATTGGCGCGCGTGTTTAGACAAATTGGCGGGAAAGCAAATGAAGATCCAGGTTATTCTAAGAATAACCCCACATTCAACCCCATATAACCCCATATTCAGGAAAATCGGCGGGAAAATGCCTGGCGCACATGTTTGTAATAGATGGCGTGAAAATGATGGAGCATGCTGATTGGCGAGTTAATCACAAGCTGGTATAATAAGACATGGTTTCCTTACCCAACTGTTATGTCGAAGAGATTGCTACCGATCGAGCTAGACACGGCCATGTCACCAAATCCCTTTCTAGCCACCAGCACGCTTGTTATGAGGTCTGGAATACTCGTTCCTCCGGCTAAAAAGGTCAGACCCATGATCTAAAGACAACAGAGAGAAACGATGTATCATCTTCAAGCACAGTTATCTTAACTTAAAAAATTTTTTCAAGCAGGGGTATAGCAATAGACCTCATCAGCTTGGACATAATGTTTTCCCATTTCAGATCACATGTCATTCCCTTGAGTTTAATCCTTTTGTTTGACAGTTACACATCAGAAGATGCATGAATATGGATGCAACGTAAACAAAGGATCCTATTTCCAAGAGTGACACGTGGTCTGAAATGGGAAAACATTACACTTAAGTTAAAAAGGTCCAGTCTCCATACCAACTTACCACTCTGTGAATTCCAAATGTGTCTCCAATCTCCGTGGCCCACCAGAGCGTTAAATAGGAAAATGCTCCTATCCAGAATATTGATAATACGAATGTCCATGGGTAGAACTTTGCTTTTTCCTAGAAAAAAAACAATACATTGGTCTCAAGCCTGCTCAATAGAATAATTGCAACTATGCAACACAAGGGCTGCAGAGGGGGCTAGTAGCAATAAAGGTAAAAAGCCCCCCCTAGCCCCTCCCTCTCCGCAGCCCTTGTAATACTTAAGTCAAATACTTACTGGCTTCCTGACGTCAAACATGGAAAAGTACATTGGGAACATAATGGGAGCTTTGATAAGATACACCAGCCTTTCCTTCCATCCCTCAGGCCAGCTAAGGTCGATGGGCTTGTCATCAAGCTAAAATCATTAGTCAGAAAATACACTTGTTATAAACATTTTTAAACATTTCCATCATGTGCCATCACCCATTATACAGTACAGCTTCTATGGGAACAGTATTCAAAGCACTTTGTATCTTGTAACTAAGATTTTATTGAGCTTGGGTTGCCATACCACAGCATGGGACATGCAGCCAGAAGTAAGCTAGGCTTCATTTGAAATCTACAAGCTGATTTGAGTAACAGGAGAATAACTGAGCATTAATCCAGTGAAGAAAAAAAGAAAACATTTGAGGCAAGAGGGAGAACCAGTAAACAATTCTACGATGACACCAAGACTGGTTATTGAACCCAACGTACTCAAGTGAGTACTTCTCTCTAATGCAAACAACTTACATGATCTATGTCTTCAGCCTCATCCACAGATTCTTGCTGCGACATTCTTGTAGAGATGGCATTTTGAGAGACTTTAGATGCATCAGATACTTTTCTCTTATTATTATTTTCTGTACACATCCCAGGTATTGGGGATTCCACAGATACAACATGATAATCACTACATAAACCTGCCTCATTTACAGATGATCCATTTCCAAGATCTCGATCGAGGATGCTCCCATTTATTTGCTCTTCTGTACATGAAATTTTTGGTCCATCAGTAGTGTCAATACTTGTTTGGGTTGTACCATACTCTGTTAGTTGCTGAGAGCCGCCAGATGACTGGTTTTCCTGCAGATCTGTTGTCGAGTATTTGCTCTCATTGCTTGGATTTTTGCTGGCATCTGTCATTGACATCTGCTTGATGTGTTTTACCCTCACTGCTATTGATGCTACAAAAAAATAAAAATGTAAACACACTGAGTTTTCATAATAGTACCTATTATACATCTGTTTAAAAATATTTTCTGGGCTGAAAGCAATAAGAAAATATCTGAATTTAGAATAGGGACTAATGAGAACATGATGAAAAAACCCCTTGAAGCACAGGAGAGAAACAACAAGCATTTCTATTTGTGAAATGGCAGGGTTCAAATCTGGGTTGCCTCAGTGCCACACCACAACACGAACTGACACGTTTCAAAATGACTAATCTCAACAGAGCTTTAATAATATCAACTGATGTCAACTTACCATCCCATAATGGATCTATGGAATTTACAACAAGTTGAAATGCACCATAGTGAAAACAGGGGTGCTCTGCATTCTGTTTCCCATTTGAGCTCAGGTATTCCATTGCCTTCTGTGATAATCAAATAGATATAGAAAAAGAAATAAGCTATAGGGGAGCTAGGGGAAAGGGCTACGGAGATAAAACTGCATGTTTTGTAATAATATTGTGGAACCCCCCACTAAACAATATTGTTATATACCAACTATCAAAGTCCATTTTTCACGTACTCTGATTGGATGAGAGGACATCACATGCACATGAACAAGTTTTGCTGTTTCCATGACAACCAAGCACTCAGAAGGCAACAATATGTTATGGACCAGTAATAACAAAATCAGAAGTTGATTGAGCTTTTGTAACCTTGGTTGAGGCGGGGAAAAAGGTTTGGATGATAAAAAATTCCTTAAAAGCCAGTTATTTGTTCTTCTTTGATTGTTGGTACAGTATATAACAAAATGCTTATTGACTGGGACCTTGGGAAAGCAGTATGTTTTGTGGTCCCTCAACCACCATGTTTCCCTTGGTCCCAAGTCAATAAGTGTTTGTTGTAATGATCCCTCAGAACACTAGTTTCTACAAGCAAAAATGGTTATCGGGCACTGTCTCCAAATATATATCAATTATTTAGGCATGGATATATGTAGGCGTAACCCTGACCCAGTCTATAATTCAGCAGCATGTGCCGCAAGAGGAATGAACATATTATCTATTTTTATCTATCTTGATCCCTTCCTAGTAAACAAGTTTTTAAAGATGAACGAAAATTGCCATGGTTACTGGCTTATTATTGGTAGCATAATATGGTACATGCCAGTTATAAATTTATCTTGTTTATGTGCTCTTTTAACAATAACAGCTATTTGCATTAGAGGGGGTGGCTAGAAATATAGAGAATTTCAGGTAGAAACATGTTGTTCAGGCATTAGCAACACACTGTTGAGATGGCAACAACAAAGGCAAGAAAAATGTACAGTGCACACTCTCATGCACTGTACAGATAACGGGTACATTGTAAACCATGAGTCTATGCAAGGCTTAAACATGTCAAAATATCTCCTCTCTACAAACAATATTCTCCCACGTTCATTGGTTTGTCTCACTGTTGCATCATGTATTTGCATAAACATCAGCTTGGATACCAGAGAGTTTGAAAATCTGTCCGCACAAATAAATCTACAACGACAGACTAGATAATCCCTGGATTAACTCGTGCTCTAGGTTTCATTAAAAGAGGGCTTTTGTTGACTCAAAATGACTGCTCTTGAATGTACACAAGTCAAATTGAACAAAAGGACTTCATTTTAATAAAGCCTCACTCTAGCAACACATGGGTAACTATACTGTCATTATGGGTGGTCTCATAATGACTATTGACTTTCCAAAATCTCTGTGCTAGTCTCCAAAGCCTATTTTTACACCACAATGTTACAGTAGCATACTTGATGGCACTCTCTACTAGTCCAGGATTCTAAATCTTGTCAACTCACAATTAATTTACAGTACAACCATTATCGTTTAAATGTGACACTCAACTTTCGATGTCTCATTCGACATTAAATTCTTGCCTTGAGCAAAATATTTTAGATTCCACAAAAGTGTCTTAGTCTGATCCTCCAAAATGTTTGATTCAGTCTCAAATTTCCCTCATTGTTTTTTTTATTTCATTCTTTGATTGACGGTCGGAGTAATGTTAGTCGGCGAACAAGACATTGAACTTTGAGGGTTGCACTTCAATGACAATGGTCATAACAGCCCTCATTAGCAATACTTGAATGACTTTCTTTTGATCAGGGAATCAATTTCTATTGCGCTGGACTGATAATTTATTGAATGCCGAAAAACAAACCAACAAGTAAAAGAGATGTTGTAGCAAAATAACCTAGGAATCACAGATACAGTCTTTGCTTAGATATGATTGATATTAAACGATATGAGCTGGTTTCCTAGCAACCAACTCTAATTAATGTGTAGGAAAGAAAGAAGTTTAATTGTAACATCAACATCGAAAGTTACGAATTTATAATAGGATTTACAATTTCTCATGTAGTAAACAATAGCAACAGTAATCCCGCCGTCCAAGGGTTAATTGCCTAGAATTTCCATTTTAGAAAAAAACTAAATGCGACAGAGTTCTAAGGTGCTAATAAGAATGAATTTCGAGACGAAAAAGACCTGCTGTCTAATTAGGAAAAACAAGAAATAATTTGTTTGGGGTACCTGTCGAGGATGTTAATAAAATTGCTGCCTTTCTTTCAGCTGGAGATTTGAAAATTGTTCATATCCGAGTAGAGCTTATCCATGCCATATCGTTACATATACATTACACTATCAATATTTTTCCTCAAGCAGTATTAAAGTATCTGGTTCAAGTGATATTTGTGGGAACTTTAAATCTGATAACTGGGTTAGGGTTACATTTACATGTTCAAAAATTATCGGAGATTTTTGAAGACTTAAGCAACATTTTCTAAGGAATCAAAATATTTATTGCAGCAAGGATATTAAATTTTCTTACCTCTAAATAATGTTCTGTTTTGTGTACGCCAGGGTTCGCAGACCCCGGGTCTCTCACATCAACTTTACTGACTTTATTCGTCCGTAGAGAATTTTTAACCACACGTTCGATCGTTCGATTGTACTTCATAAATATAGCATAGCAGCCAAAGAAAGATAACAGGAGTAAGGATTCCCACCATTCAATCCAATCGCCGACGAAAAATATTATTAAAAGGAGTAAAGAAAAGCTGTAGAACATACAATCTCGGAACAGCGGCCACCAAGTAAGTTTGAGAACTCCTTTGGAAAACATCGCGCACATTCCAATAACAAACAAAACATTGAAAACAGCAGACCCGACTATAGTCCCAACGCCTACATTGGAGTCGGGGTCAGCAAAAGTTCCAAAAAAAGAAGTGAACAGCTCAGGAGCGCTGCCTCCTGCAGCCATAAACGTAGCGCCAGCGACGTCTTCCGAGATTTGAAGTCTTTCTATGATGACAACCAACGACGGCACGAAAAATTCATCACAAGCCAAAGCAATAGCAAGAAACATATAACACATGCCACAAATATGAAGCACTACAGCCCCCTTTCTCTTCTGTCCTAGCGTGAATAAATCCTCGGGGTATTCACCTGGAGATTTTGTAGGAGTTTCAGAAGCGTTTAGAAGAGATCGCCGTTGAAATATCCCTCTGTATTTGAAGAAGTTCTGACTTTTGTCTGTGTTTGTGCTAATATCAAGGTAGTAGACCAGTACTCCAAGCACCACGCACACAACCAGCGAAATCTTTGGTATTATATAAGAGGATACCCATCTACGCTCAGCTCTATACACTCTATTAAATTTTCTACAAGCCAAAAAAGGCATTGTAAACTGTCCAGTAAAGTATAAAACCTTACAATTTCACGGTAGATATGTCAGGTCTATCGGCGCACGTCACGTTGTGTTCCTCTACTTCCCACACTTAAATAGATTTGGTGAAAATATAAATATCCGATGGCATTTCCCATGGTCTTAATATGAAAATCTTGTCTTGTCTTTATGGGATCCGTGTTTTATTTTCGTTGAGATACCAGCCCAGCGAGCCTCCAAATCGATCGTATTAGATCAACTACAGAACCACGGAACTACAGACGTCGTAGAAATACGTCTTCTCGTCCACTTAATTTGAGTCCTTGAGAATTCTGAAAGGAATATATAAAGATTATGAGGCTTAGGTCAAAACATTTAGGCCTAAAAGAGAGCCCATTCTTTTAAAAACTCTCTCATCTGATCGTCCTCTGATCTTAGCAACTAAAGTATATACAAGGCCACAATGCATTGCGCGCTTGGAGTATGGACCAGAGAATTATGAATATTTCATTTTTTCGCGCAAAATTTTATACAATGGTATACTGAGAGTAAAATAAATGAATAGATAAATAAATAAATAATCGTGTTATCTTTTGTTGTAATTTCTTATGAAGTTTTAAGTCTTAAAAATTGAAGTAGAAAGAAAACGATTGCTAAATTTATTTTAAAAATGAGTCGCTTCCAGCCTACTCATTCAGACTTTATTTCATTCATATTCCCAATGCTTTTAAAAAGCCAAGAAACGTAATGTGGATTAAAAGCCAGCGATTTGCCGACTTTTGATTTGTACTTGAAAGGTAAACAAGCTGACAAAATGAATGGCGAACTTGAACAGCGATGAGAGGAATTTTACGCGCAATCTTCATTTGAACGTCATTCGTTTTAGTCGAGAAAAATAATTCTACAAGTTCATTTTTATATATAAATCGCTTAAATTTCAAATTCTTGATTTTATTCCAAGAAGAAATTGTAAATATTACATAATTTTTAAGTTGCTTTTAAAAAATATATTTTTGCGAACGTTTTTTTTTTTCGAAAAAGGCTGACATGTTGTATTGCGTCGCTATATTTTTAGTTCAAACCACGTTACAGAAACAAATCAATGTCAGAATATGGAGATTGGATGGTCTATGTTCACAAACCCACGATTATATTGTAAGAATGCCATTAGTAAACCTGTCGACTGGTCGAGTTCCCATGGCGAGTCTCCTTGTTAAGGTGAAAGATCTCCATAGAATTCTTATCGTGTAATAAAGAAGTCGGGATCCCATTTTCGGGGAAAATATATCTCGAATAATGGAGTCGATAATCTGTATGAACGTGGCTTTAGTTGCATGGCGTCTAAATGGGGAAGTCAGCAATCATTTAGAATCGTTATTTACACAACAAGCGACAGATTCGGCTCCGGGAAGAAAATATTTGAGAAAAAAGAAAAACAGACGAAAAAGTTAGACCGCAAGCAGACCTCATTAACTTGACATGATTCCTCTTTCGTGACGTTAGTAAAATCCTCCAACGCCGACTAAGATTACGAATGAGTTGTAGACGTTAAAATCATATTAGATATCTTACGTAATAGATGCAGATTTTCGGCTTTGGGGGATAATTTCCCCAATTCGGCCACGTGTCATTATCATGATAACAAGACTCTTTGTTAGGGTTGTATCCATATTCACCTGTCTTCTCATTGACAACCGCTAAACAAAGAAATAATGCCCTAGGGAAATATGATGGAGCAGAGCTTAAAACTGGTAAATAATAATAATAAAAAATATCGCTGTAGACAATTCAAATTCTCGTCTATATTCAGAAGGAATTAAAAAGGTTTAACGGACTCCCTGAACACAATTTGTAGTAAACTGACACGGTTGATGGCAGCGGTCTCAATCATTCGTTAGAAACGCTTTATTTTATTTGTTATTATCTAATTTAAGGATTCTTTTTTGGCTGGCGACAAAGGATATCGCCTCAGTGGAGAATCAAACGTCATAATGAGGTACTAAAGACTAGCTGGACAATGATTCAATAACTTGGTGTCAATGGGAAAAGTTGACAAAACGTAAAGGTGCGGTAATACGCGCAACATTGTTGCGTTGCAAGTTGCAGAGCGAATGCTGCTCGTATTATCACCCTGCGCGCAGCAAATTTTCCTTGTTGCAGAGAGTAGAAAGAGCTACTTCGTGCAACAAAGTCGCGCAACAAAAATTAGGGTGGTAATACGAGCAACATTTGCTCTGCAACTTGCAACGCAACAATGTTGCACGACGAGTTGCACGATTTTGTTGCTTGTATTACCGCACCTTAACCGTGTCACTCGTCAGGCCTAATCACCTGATGCATTGTTTAAGTCAATAATTCTTACTACGCATGCTCAATGTCAAAGAGTTCCAACAAGCATGCGCAATGAGAAAGACGAGGGCTAAACCGACTCAATCTAGAGCCCTTATTTACTGCGCATGTTCGAGCATGCGCAGTAAGAAATAAGGGCACTGGGTAGGAGATTGAACTAACGCTCGAAAGTTCTGAAACGGCTTCTGAATAGCATGCGTGCAGCCGGAAAATTTCTCGCGGAAATAACCGTCTGCGAAACAGCGTCAGAATCCTTGTTCTTCGTGACCCGAAATAAGAAGCGATTTCTGATTGGCCCTCATCATTTCAAATTCTTACACGAAGTCTCATTGGTCAGTAGCTCGTCCTAATCTCTTCCGGCCAATGGTCCTGACCAATGAGAGTTCGCGTAAGAATTTGAAATGGTAAGAGTCAATCAGAAATCGCTTCTTATTTCGGGTCACGAAGAACAAGGATTCTAGCGCTGTTTCGCAGACGGTTATTTCAGAGAAATTTTCCAGCTGCACGCAGGCTACTTCTGAATGGAAGCATTCTGATTGGACGCCTCGAGTTTTCAAGTTGTGACCTGTTCAAGTTAGGGCTGCAGTGCATTCTGGGGCTGTTTTGAACAACCTATTACTGCACTGCATTACTAGACCTAGCTTTCCTCGACCTCAAGTCAAAGTCACCGCGAGTGAGTGATTGAATACTGTCGATGCAATATCATAATCGCCTTTACTCTGTGAGCGATCTATTGGTATTATCATATTTAATGTGATTCTGAAGATTGCCGCTGATGACACTCGTCTGCTCTGCCAATGGAAATGACACCATTTGTCACAGACTGAAAAAAGGAAGGAAGGAAGGAGAGAGAGAAAAAAAGAAATCTAAGAATAACTCCATCAATTATCAATACGGCAATTTTTTTTATAGTATTATATAAGCAAAAATGTAATTTCGGATTATGACATATAGTGTTGACATTTGAAAGACTTTTCCTTGTTGAATTTGATTTCCTTGTTGAATTTTGAATTTCCTGGCTGTGTTAAGTAGCCATCGGCAGGCAATTTTTGACAATATCCTCTGTTACCCCAACAAACCAGGAAGAGGCAAGTTATAAATGATTTTAAATACAAGAGAAATAAAGCGAAAAAATAATTCCAAGATCCGAGTTCATGCCATCTGTCGCCTTTATGTCATAAAGAAATACTTTGGATCCCTCGCGGTAGATGTTTATGAGGGAGAATTTTTCATTAAACAAATCTCAAAAAAATTGTCTTTTATCAAAACAATGTTCTTTCAATATTCTTCAAAATATTGGAAAATGACCTCACGTTTTTGCTGATCCGTCACTCTGACTTTTACGAAGGAAGAAAATACATTTGCAACTTTTTTATTCATTCAAGAAATACAATTTACAAGAAAATTTTTATTAATTTTATTGAAATTTTATTATACTAAAACACCTGCCTTTGGGAGTCGGCAGTACACAGTATCGGTGAAGATTTTTCTGAAAATTTCCGGAAAAACCGAAACCCAAAACGTAATCTTTAAGAATTTAAAGGTCTATGAAAAAATGTGGTGATTTCAGTGCTTTGGTTTATACATCTTTTCTAGTCTATTCTTGTTGTGTATTTTGTTCAAAGAATCGCGCGCGTCTACAAAAGAACACTTTTTCTAGCCTTATTTTAAATCTTTTTACGATATTTACCAAATATCAATCAGAAATAAGTAAAATAAAGGTTTATTATACCGTATGTGCTTTTTGTTTTATCTTTCGCGGTGGCTTACTTCATAAAGACAAGAAAAAATAAATAAATGAAACTTCGCTGTTTAATTAAAATACTAAAAAATGAAAACCTGTACAAGAATAAAAAGCTCATTGCAGAATTTAAAAACAGGAAAAAATTGAATGGAAAGTAATTTTAATGAAAAAAATGAGAACAAAATCTGATATTTTCCATGATTGAATTATTCACTAGTTTTGCAATTTTGTAAGAAATATTTTCTCAAACCAAGACAGCTGTTTATTGTAAACATAGTTTTCGGCCGCTTTTTCGATTAAGTCAAAGATTTCTACTATGCCTATTTAAAGAAAAATGTTCTATTTTCGTACATTCGGAGCAGGTCAAAGGAATAACGAGAAATACAGCCATAAGATGCTAGCTTTCATCAATGCGCGCGCTCACATGATTTTTTGGCCACGCATATAAGATAGTTAGTGTTATTGAACTAGAATCTGCAAATAGAGGTTCTTTCAAAGAGAAGGTCAGTTCTTAATCGGATTAAATCATTAAATCTTCAATTTCCTGGAGTTTTGGGTATTATCATTTGTTTCATCTTAGTTCGGTAAACCTCTATGTTCAAAATCATCAAAATGATTTGATAAAAACATCCATTTTTGAAGAAAAACAAGAACATTTTTTTTAAAAAAAGGTGATTTTGACTTTCAGACCAATCACAGCGCGAGAGATATTGTCCAATCAGAATGCTCGAATACGAACTGTCACGGTCATGGTACGGTAGCGTGAGGTTTACAGATAGGAAATCTGTTATTGCGAAGCTATATTGAAGGCGGGAACTTGAGGAGACAGGCGGACACAGATTTAGAAACGTCTGCGTATCCTTTATTCCGAAACTGAGAAATTGTATAAACTAATTATATGTGGTAGGAAAAAAAGAAAGGAAGGGAGGATGGGAGGGAAAGAAGAGAGAAAATTCCAAACCGACCACTACGATTACGAAGTTGGTAAACAGAGATTAAAATCAAGGGGGGGGAGGGGGGGTACGGGAACTTGTTATCAGAGTGTTGCTATACAACAACGATGAAGCAATCGCTTTAGCAAACCAATAAATCATCATTTTTATGAATTTTACGAAAATAGAAAGACAAATAAATTATGAATAAGAACTTTCTATTTTTCAGATTGTTGAAATGCCTTATTCTAGTTTCAAAGTACACACTTGGAAAATTTTCATATATAGTCTAAATAATTAATAACAAATACGCAAATAGTAATGCAAAACTTGGCAACAATTTCAAGTCGATAAACTCTCATAATTGGGAATTACTGAATTTGAGTGACACGACTTTTAGTTAAGAATAATTATTGGTTGAACCTTGGCAGGTAATTTAAGTTATTCTTTGGGAAAAGATTCAAAAAAAAATTTGAACTTTGGTCAAATAAATTCTAAAAATCTTTTTAGATGTTTGTAAAAAAGAGTAAAGTCGTGAAATTTGAAACCTTAATTTAGAGAAAGGTTCTTAATTTTGAAGATAAGAAATAGAAAACGAAAGAACTGTTTTATTGACACAGTAAAGCATGCTCGAGTAAAATGAAAAAGAAGGCTGTCCTGTGAGTCAACAAAGCGATACATAGTAATCATAAAATCCGCTATTGATATTGTGCTGCCATAGAACACTAGCAACTAGCAACTTATTTATCTGAAATATATCCCTTAATTCTTTCAATCAATGAAACACTGCATACTTCGAAATGAATTTCACATTTTATCCATTATCAGTTCTTTCACAATTTTGAAATATATTCAGTTATTTGACGATGTTTCTGTAATATTTAATAACTATGGATGTTTTTGACATCTTTAATGAGGGAAGTAAGGGTACACTTCTTTTCTTCTGTTTGGTCAATTGAACACTTTAACAGCCTTGGTAAAAATTTTGTGTAAAACATTCTAAATGTTAATTCTCGTGTAAAAAGTCTTTGCTTCACTTATAAAATAGCCGGAAGTTAATTCCGCCAGTATAACGAGTAAATTCTGAAGTGAGGTGAGAAAAACGTGATAAAAACTGAGAGTGCTCTTATTTGTCTCAAGGAGGGGCCAAACTCGTTTTCTACTTTTTTGTTTTCCCAACGCATCAGAGCAAACTAGAGGATGAGCGATAGACTGAAAAAGAAAGCAAACAAAAAACCTTATAAATGTCGTAATTTGTGCTTCTAACTCGGAAAAAAATAATTACCGAGTCACCAAAATGAAAGTTTACAATGTCTCCCCACGACAGGTGCAAACTAGCCGGGTAACTTTTTGTCTTCAAATTCATCATTTGACCAGAGTAAACCCAAAACAGCTTTAAGGCCCTCCTTAAGGCGCTGTTGGATTTCTGTTTTGAATTTTAGAGATCTACACTAAGAATAAAGAAAATTGGGCTTAAAGTTATAATTATATTAATAATTTAGGAACCACAGAGCCTCGAGGTAATACGATTAAGTAAACATCAAAACCTTTTTTTTTTTCAATATTTTCGTGGCTAAGTTTACAACAAAATGATGAAAAAAATATGGTGTAAGCGTAAAGGGAACTTTGGTTAAAGTCTTTGCAGTTTTTTGATATTTGCACAAGCAAGTCTAAGGGAGCATAATGGTAGGAAGAAATGAAGAGAAGAGAAGAGAAGAGAAGAGCAAAGACAGAAAGAAGGAAGGAAAGACAGAAAAAGGAAAGAGAAACATTAAAAGCAAAGGAAAGGAAAGGAAAGCAAGGGAAAGCAAAAGAAAGGAAGGGAAAGCAAAAGAAAGGAAGGGAAAGCAAAGGAAGGGAAAGCAAAGGAAAAGAAAGCAAGGGAAAGCAAAGGAAAGGAAAGCAAAGCAAAGGAAAAGAAAGCAAGGGAAAGGAAGGGAAAGGAAAGGAAAGGAAAAGAAAGCAAGGCAAAGCAAAGGAAATGAAGGGAAAGCAAAGCAAAGGAAAGGAAGGGAATGCAAAAATATAAATGCGGAAATCCAAGCCACTCAACAAAACGCGAAAACCAAAACCTTTCAGGGCTATATCAAAGCCGATACAAAGAAAAGATTTCCCAGATAACATCTATACCTCAACAAATCAGGGCCAAGTATACTCGAATAAAATGGATTCTCTCAAACACAGCTGAATGACTGAAGTCTTCTGTAAGGATCGTCTTTTTTTCATATCAATGTGTCTGGGAACGTTTTGAGATACGCGCAATCTCGCTATTGGGAGCGGCATAATATTTCAAAGTATATCACGAAAACGTTTTAACTTACGTCCGGTATTTACATACCTCGGATGAAAACAAGACAAAATGAACTTACACAATATTCTATTTTGAAAACTTTGTAAAGAAATCAATAAATTTAATGAATTTGGTTAAAAACATGGATAAAAAGCTAGGATTTTCGGTATCGAGTTGTTTCTATGGGATTTTAGTAGCGATGTTAGTTTGCTTGACAACCAGAAATTGACATCGAAAACAAGTTCTCATAAGTTTCTCTTCAACTGTTCAATACTTCTGTCACCAAAATGATTGAAAACTCTCACATTTTAGAAAAGATGGGGTATTTTTTTGAAGTGAAAAAGCTCCAAATATCGCTTTCATATTTTCGTTTCTGCTTCTTTTCACTTATAATTATCATCCACGCGCTCTTTAAATAAATAATTTCGAAATTCAAAATAATAACTACGACTATTTTACACAAGAAAAGTAATTTACGCCGAGTAGAATTATTTCGCTCACCTTTTTGCTTGAGAATTCGGCTCTCTCTACGCTAAGTTCGGCAAAAATAAATTCTGGTGCTTTCCCTAAACGAGCGAAAAGAAAGTTTTAATCAGTTTGGGTTCAATTCTGTTACCTTTAATTACTTCATGAAAGGAATAACTTGGAATAATATAATCCGATTCTTTGGAACTTACCTTGTTTTGAAGGGAAAAAAATATGACGGTCACGAGGATTACAGCCAAGACAAGAATGAAATCTAGAGCATTCGTTAGGGCAACCACACACATAAATATGAATGTTCGGTCGATATGAATAATTGATTCTATTTGCACTTAAAAAAGAATGTTATAGAACAAAACAGAGATCGTTTCAGCCAGAGAATAAAGTACCAAGGCACCGACTGTGGTGCTCACCAGTGAGACTCTTATACTCAGAAAAACAGATGGTAATTCGGAAGAGATTCGTTCCAAGATAACGTGTCTTTCTTCGGCTCTAAAAACGAGCAAAAGACAATCGTTTCAAACTCAGGGTTTGAAAAATAAAGTATTTAACAGTAATACCCAAAGCCATTAATAGATGATGGTCTGGCGCAAATTGTAGAGTAGTTGGCGCAGTTTGCAAGGTGATTATGAAAAAGTCGTTCAATAATCCAGCACAGTGGTGGAAGTTTCTCTCATTACCGACTTCGAAATTAAAAAAAAAAACGCGGCAGTTCTTACGGTCTTACGACTCCAAAGTTTATAAAAGGCACGAACTTAGCTTTCAAATAAACACAAAAAAGATTTTAAATGTGTTGTGTAAACAGAAATATTCAAATTTCAGTGGAATACAGCTTATCAACTTTACGAAATGTGTTATCATGAAAGCAAGCATTTGGGTGTCTGAAATCGGGCATTTTTCCTGACAAAATATTCTATTTGCCAGACAAATATCTCTTTATAGAATAATAACGATAAAAATGACTGAAATAATTTGAAATAAAGTGGGGTTTTCCTCGCTAAAACGAATGCAATTCCAGCCGGAAGTCAAATTTAAAATCGGAATGTTTTGACTACAATTCAATATTGAAAATAACTTCGAAACCGGTTTTTGAAACATTTTTAAAAATGTCACTTTAATACTCTAAATTACTAATAAATTATTTAAGAAATGAAAGTAGAATTTATCAATTTTTTTATTTTAAGGATTTCAGGATAAGAAAAGCTAGAACACCGAACAAACACAAAAAAAGATTTGAGTTTCGTGGTTCTTTCCTAGAAACAATTAACAATGCTGCAGAAAAAGTTGCAAAATGTTGCTTACACTTTTTGGAACTGCCAATTCGAAACATTTTAAAATTACTGATAAAATCTAATTTATTAACAAAATAAAAATTTGGGATCGACTTTTTATACGTGAAAATGTTACAAATGTAGCAAAAAAGTTGCTACAACCACTTTAAACCTTTGTCAACAGCAGAGATAGCAGAAAGGTGCAAAATCGTTGGTTCGAGACAAAAAAGTTGACATTTCTTGAAGATTTTTTGAAGAAACTATCGAAATATTTCTATTACTTTTTACCTTTCAAGAAAATAATTTTTCTGGAAAAGGTTGATTTCTAAAGAAATTCTGAGCTACGAAAAGAGGGATCTCTGAAGAGCAATTACCATAAGAATGGGTAAAATGAAAATAAAAATAAAGAGATGAAGAAAAAGGATACTATTTCATATACTGTAAAAAAATTCTAATTACTGACATTTTATAAGAAGTCACAAAACTACGCTACAAAGTCTGTTTATAACAAAGTCGTAATAGTGCTCATTAGATAACAAATTTGGGAGATATTACTGCAGAAAATCACGTTTTTCCAACAATCTGTCTGCTAATAAGCTTGTTAGAATCGCGAGCAAATTAATGGTCTTTTGTGCAATGGAGGAAAAATGACCAATTAAATTTGTCAAAATTTTCTCGTGAACTCACTTCTCACGGAGTTCGACCAATAAGAATTGTATACTTTTTGCCCAATTTGGCGAAAAATTACAGCTTCTCAAAATCTTTTCCTGGAAGGTTTTCTAGCGTCATTAGGAATTTTCTCGTCATAAATAACAAGACATCAAATAACAACATAAAACAGTATCCAAAAACTACATCCTGTGCTTCGCGTTTCTCCTCTCGTTAACTCGTTTCCACGAATAATTCGCGAAAAAAGGCATTTTTGTAGTGTATGTCGGTTGATATAGAACAAACTAGGTAAGACCGACAGATGTTTTGAGAAATGAAGTAAACAATGATTGACAGCCTCCTTTTTTTTCAGCCAAACAATCCATACATGCTTTGCGGTCACGATTCGCACCAAGTCTTCAACACTAATGGTAATGAGAATTATACTAGGGCCGCGAAGCGGCCCGAAGATATAATTCAGATTATATGAACAGACGAAGTGAGAAATA
>WUCR03129125.1:0-10673 GCA_009858155.3 Phymanthus crucifer
ACCATTCATGAATTGCAGGTTTTTAACTCCCCAAGTTTAGAGTCACTTTCTGTAAATAACTTTTAATTTGTTTTTCTCGCGAAAACAGATGTAGGAGCCGTTATTCTCTTGTTGTTTTGATTCAAAAGAAGCAAAACAACTTTTAATTTTCCGACTGGACACAAAACATTATACAATATCTTTTTTACAATATTTTCTTTTATAACTGTACATTCATTTATTTATTATATATACAAGAAATATTTCTTTTCAATCTATTTTGATATTCATACTCGACCATGTAAAGTCGAACTCTAAGTTTATGAAGTTTCATGCTTGGTATATTTTTTCTAAACGTGAAATTGAACTGGTTTTCTTTGTTTATTTATCGTACTAATGGAGCCAAAAGCGGCCAAAAGCACCGAAGCTGTCATCAGGCTGATCCAAAGTTAATTAAGACTTTCAAAGATGGCGAAACTAAGACCAACACGGATTTGTCTTTTTGTGGTGCATAGAAAAATTAATTAAACCTTTTAAGCGCTTAACATCTAGTGATTGAGCACAAGGAGTGGAGAGATCACTCGACAAAATAGGTCTTATTTTACGACTCGCTAATGGTTCATTTCAATCCATTAGCGTGTCTGTTACCGTCGAAGATATGGTTTGATAACTTCCTCACTGAACAATACTAAACAATTTAGGAGTTTTAGGGGGGCAATGCTGGATGAGCTAGTCAATTTATGTGATCATAAATCAATCTCGAGTACTCCTAGAGCACGAGTCTTCTCGTTTCAATATCGCCTATTACATCAGCACGATCTTGACTCACTTCGAGGAAATTTTTCCTTTTTGAGTGAAAAATTTTTGGGTGTCAAAAATTAAGAATCTTAACTGAAATGTTAAGTCTCGCTTTTAAATAATAATTAGTGGATTTTTAAAGTCTAAGATGTCGAATGATAGGATTGAACCATATGTGAGAAAAACTCATTCCGTTTCTTGCCTGAAGCATGCTTATTTCAAACCACGACTTCTACCACTATCAGCGCCATCTATCTATCTATTTCTTTTCATGTTTTATGTTGACCATTATGACCAGACAGCCTTGATCCACACTCTCGGTATTAAGCACTTAACACATTATATATTTAATCTGCGATTTGGCTTGTTTTTGAAAGTTTTGCTGTATGAAATTTCAAAGAAATAGCATGTGTTGTTATCTGTGATTTACGTTCTATGGTCAGGAGGGTGACCGCGAAGTTGGGGCGAGAGATTTCTGTGCGTGATGACTCGAGAAATGAACTAAACTCCACCAGAATCTAGAACAACGTCTCCTTTTGGCACCGCGAGAATAGATTGGCCCTCGTTTGCTTTCTTTAACAATAAATCTACTAAAACTCCATTATCAGCATACCTGAAAGACAACAACAAAATACATTAGTGTTAAGATCAAAGAAGACTTTAATGGTATCTGAAAGACTTAAATTCGTCCAAATGGCATGGTAAATACGGCGCAATCCTTGCTAAAAGGGATTTAGCCACGCTTTCATAAGCCCCACTTAGAATGATCTTTATATAGCTGCTTTCTCAGAAAGCAAGGAAAATCCATTTAGGATCAAAAGAAATGGGTTTTTGGCCGTTAGGAAGGAAATCAAAGGCAAAATACCTTTTTACGTTATTAGCTTGGAAAGGAATATTTATTCGCGGAATGAGCTTTTGATTGACCAAAGGACACTAAAATGCAACTCAATCGGTAAAGTTCTTTTAGAGGAAAATAGACAAATTAAATGTTTTGGGAAGCTTTTTTTTCTTGCGATTGGTTTGGTTAGACGAAGCGGCACCTGGCATGTCGGTAGAGAAAATTGCAAAAAAACGTTTTGTGTATTCAGCTTTGGTTGCAGAAAAATCTTCTCGAATTCGGTGCGCCACGCAGAAAGGTTTATATACTCGTAGAAATAAACGAAAATCAATGTGTATTTTAACGTTCAACAGTCACAAACAACTCTGAAAACTCGGTATAACATGTCAGAAAAGTCGCCAAACATAAAGTTAGATGGGCGGGGGAGGGGAATATTTTTTGGCAGGTACGTAGGAAGGAAGGCCAGGAATTTGCAGTGAGAGGGAGAGAGAAAGGTAGGTGAGTGTGTGCAGGTACGTAAAGAAAAGGAGAGGGGGAGGGAGATATAGGGAAGGAAGGCGGGAGAGGGAGGAAGGGAGGGAAGGGAGAGTAGATTCGATAGGTAGGTAGTGACTGGTAATCCAAATGATAACTGATCTACAGTTTTGGTTGATACGGTGTTTTACACTCAAAACATATTTTCGTTTTGGCCTCATTGAGGTTGGATAAAAATGTACCAAATAACAAGAAAGAAAAATAACTCTTCTCAAGACACGCCCGATCGAGAATAATATCCGAGTATAAAAAAAAAATTCAGGTATAAAACCAAAAATAAAAGAAGAAATATATAAATAGTACAATAAAATAAACGCGTGTAGATTCACCTTTTCTGGGGCGCGACACATCAATTAACCCCCCAAAAAGCATGATTTATCGATTCATACAATATAAAAAACGATGATTGAAAACTGTTCATTTTGGAGTTCTTTCATTGTTCCCAAAATAATTACTCGTACGTTAATGGAATCGAGTGTGATTAAGACTTCAAAAAGTAACCCGTTCATTTCATCAAGCTTAATTTACGAGCACAGGAAAACGAAAAAGAGCTTCAGAAGTGGCTTAAGGAAGAAAACAATGATGAGAAGGCAATGTGCCTTTGTTGGGCTTAAAGTAAACTTCGATCAAACGCGCACGCTTGATAGTGTTAATGATGTTTTATTGCGTTCAATGTCTTCCGTAGTGATCCGTTCCCTGTGTAAACTTTACCATTCAATATCTAAATTAGCTGCCAACTTTACGTATTGTGTATTTATGCAGCGAACTGTCCTGTCTTATTGCTCTTAATGTATTTTCTCTGAGCCTACGACTCGTTAGTTTTTCTTGAGAAGTCAGAACAACTCTGCAATTTTCCTCTAAATTACTTCCTTCTTGTTGATTGAGTGACAGACGGGCGCTCAATGGACAAAAGTGGTCCATAATCAAGGAAAACCGCACGCTATATCACGTAATAAATCTTTCGAATTGATTAATGCTTGGGTCAATTTGGCCAAAAATGGATTAGATTTGGAACAAAATTAAAAAGCGAAGTAAATGGGTTTCGCAATGAGCTGTTTTAAATCAACTAGCACGTTGTTTTTCAGGGAATTTTTCAGCCACCCGTGTCACTAAAATTCTTCAATCATATTTTGACATATTAGTTGAATGCACAACCAATGTTCTGGTGAAATTATATTGTAAAAAAAACACTGAAAAGCTAATAACTAAGTGTTTTTGTTTACCGAAGTTGTTTTTTGAAAGGCTAGGGCTTCAATATGAAACCAAACTGCCGCAACCCCCGCAAGGCAATGCACCTACCCCAGCCTTCAGGAACAAAAAAATATGTCATGCCTGATGACTCGATATTGGTTTAAGCCGAAGGCGCTTGATATTAAATCCAAATAACTTTGATGTTTCTCCATAAATTATGAAATGCTGGAGCTGACATGTGAGGGACAAGTTCGAGGACTGTCACCTACCGTTTGCTTGGCCGCGTGAAGTTGTTTGAGGAGATTGGGGTCGTCATTCTCGCAAAATAGTCTTCCATTAACAACATGAAATCTGTCGCCCGATACAAGCTGGTTATGACACGTCGTGCACGTAAAACAGTGCAAATGATATACTTTTCCTAGGACCTTCATCACGAGTTCTGTAGCTGGTATCAGCTTGGCACATACAGCGCATGCGCCACTCGTACCATACAATCTAAAACCAAAGCAGGAAAAAAATCATATTAAAAAAAGTGAAATTTGATCCCCCAAAGGCCTATGCGATAACCCTAGCTTTAATATGGTCGAAGTAATTAAAGATAAAAGCACAGAAA
Source organism: Phymanthus crucifer (assembly GCA_009858155.3). Taxonomy (NCBI): domain Eukaryota; kingdom Metazoa; phylum Cnidaria; class Anthozoa; order Actiniaria; family Phymanthidae; genus Phymanthus; species Phymanthus crucifer. The sequence continues at coordinate 3,954 of WUCR03129125.1, forward strand.
GCTAATATTTGAAATGGCTTCAAATTGTTTTTCACACAATCACTCAAAGTGTCAGATCCAATTCACTAGCGAAGTTAAACAGCACAAACTCAACGAGCAAGATATTAAAAACTATGTTGATTAAAAAGCCTAAAAAGTAAGCAAACGTGTGTCATAATCAACTGGCCAATAGTCGCTCTGCCCAAATTAAGCTTCGAATCCAATTACGTTCACTTTTTCATTCAAAATGTTTCAAAAATCAGAAATCCAGAAATCACTTACGGCGGGACCCCAGACTTTGTTTACGAGTAGAGAACATTTTTGCTTTCACCACGGCAGTTAAAAATCATCCCTGCAGCGCATTTTGAAATTTTTCCTATTGAAGATTTTTGCCTCTTTAATTTAATTTCTTGGCGTTGTTCTTTATTTCTACGACGCTTCTTTTGATTGACCTTCAAATGATATTAAAAGTTTTTGGCGCTAATATATTGACTACAGGGAGCGACATGTGGATCCTGCAAATGTTGACATATGAGCGTTAATTTCACTGCTCGCAGGATCAATTGAAAATAAATTTTGAATGGAAAATGTGAGGGAAGTCGGTAACAAAATATATAATCTTTTTGAATTGAAATTTTTAAAAACGGGATAACTTTTTTATTTATTTATTTTTGGTGAACCAGAAAAAATGCTTGGTTCTAGAAGGCCTCGCTTTTACTGTAGAGCTGCTAATTAGGGTATATACAACGTGTCAGAACTTCAGAATAAACGGTGAAATTTCCACATACCGTACATAGTCTGTCTTGCAGAGTATCATGCCTCCTTTTGAATAACAAGATGTCCCGATTTCGCCCAACCGAGCCTCACAACAAGAACATTTTAAGCAGTTAACATGCCAGTATTGATCCAAAGCCAGGAGTAAGAATCGATCAATAATTTTATCACCGCAGCCAGCGCACACTCTCATGTTTGTCCCTTGCCCTCGACCTATAAACAGACAGAACTAAACGATAAGTATACCCGACGATAAAAGAAAGAAAAAATAATTCATTCAAGCGATGAAAATTTTGGAGTTTACACAACCGAGTATTATGATAGTTAATCCAAAACATGTGTGATTAAGAACGAAGCTTGGCGTTCACAAATTATGGCAAACTTGGCAGAAAATTCGAGTCGCAGGCAGTAAGCCGGTTTGTTTTCAACTATGAAAAGATTTCACGGTCAAATTGCTATTGCTGATATACACAACAGTTCGTAGAGAGACAAGTGGCTCTTTCGAGAGTTCACCGACGAAAAAAAGGAACAAAGTAGGTTGAATATGAGCGAGAATAGCCGTAAATAAAGTGTTTTTACTTACCCGTGTTTGTGATCTGCTCATCCATTGTGGGTCACAAGCTAAGCCAAACTTAAAATAGTGTAGATGTTTCCCAGTTCGAGTCAATGCTGGTTTACGCTTCAGAAGCCCTGAGAAGTCAAACAGCGTATGAATTAGCCAGCTCTCGTCATTTGCTAAAACAACTCAGTCCAACAGTGTGCTTTATTGAAAACATTTGACAGGGCATAGGGTTTAATCAATCCTACATCAAATCAACTGCAAACCCTAAATGAGCACAGCGCAATAAAGTGTCAACGTTGAACGTGATGTTACAATTACTCTTCAGCAAAGACGCTCTCTGATTGGCCAGTCACTAGCAATCACTTTGTCGTTAAATCGTTTTTCTTGCCTTGTCGTATCATTGAATTCAATTACTTCTCCCGGTAGACACTTTTCTTGAAACTCTTAATTAAATCACATGATATTCTGCTATTTGATTACTTGCTGGTCCGTGGTCTTTGTTTTCCTGATCGCCGCGAAAAGCCAACTAGTATTAGGTATTTTCATTCTTTTCAGCTATTGATTTAGCTTTCGCTGTGAGAAACATCAGTAGGAGAGGCGAACTAAATAGACAATGGTTCAATAGCATGGCCTTTGACTGGCCAGGCTGGAGATCAGCACAGATTTGAATATTCATCTTGGGGTACATTAAACTAATATATACAGAAATATCAAGCAAGTGTAAGACGTTTGTCGTGTCTTGACTGTCTGTCATTGAAATTCATCGAACCTTGGACTAACTTTGTATTTATTCGAGGGCGTTGATTGGAGGAATCTGAAATGTAATTAATGCTAATAACAAGAATGTTCTCCAACATCTGCCCGGGCTGACGAGATTAAACAACTGGCTAACTTTGAAAACATTTCATAGCTCCAATGTATATAAGAAAAGCGAGATACGTCAATATAGCCTCGAGGTCGTCTCGTATATCATTCATTACTTTTGAACTTATCATAGCTCGACTAATTAGGAAATTAATAGCAATGTTTGGTCATTTTTCTTAAGAACTCATTACCCCAACTTTAATTAATTTCAAAAAATGCTAAAACCAACGCATGCGTAGATAGCGAGCGCTAAGGCAATTTCGATGTGGTGATGTTCGAAATTTGGGGGTTAGTCTGAGGAACTTGTAACTTGTCGAACTGTAGAATGTTTTGTTAAAATCAAGAGGAAATTGGTTGAAATTTTATCCAAGTTCAGGATTGCTCAATGGAAAACCTATTAAAACCGCACAGCGGGTGAAAGGCAAATACATCGCACGCAGACAACTCGAGTCCTCAGGGTTCCGTCCTAGAGGTTATTTATTCCAAGGAATGTCTTTGCGGGTTTCGTTAGCTTAATTAAATAGCATTGCAACTGATTGAAAACAACTCGCCACACGACAACTTAATCGAAGATAATTAGTTCCCGAAGCTTTCGAATCGGCTTTAACTCAATCACCTCGCGCGGTTGGACTTCGTGCGACAATTACTTGATATGCGCCTCGTGTATCGTTTTTAGATTTCCAGGAGAAAAGAATTCAGATCCGCTGAAAGGAATCTCTGTCATCTTGATTATGAAATAATCCGAGGCACTGCGCACTGCTCCTGGGTTGATGTTAGGCGTTGCTGACCATTAATCCGCTTGATATGGTCAAAGGGAGAGTCCTACTGAGGCTTCCCCTCACGATGGTCCAAATCTTGGATGGTTGTTAGTCACTACAATGTGTGATCAAGGTGTTTTGATAAAACAAAAAAAAAGAATAAACATCTCGCGGGTTGCTTTTAATTTTGTTTGGCTCCAATGATTTGTTATTTGGCCACTGCTTCTGTGTTCATGAATAGGGTCTGACAAAAGACCCAATAACCAAAAATCAATTTAAAAAAGGATGTAGACTCCCACGAGGCCGAGATTTAATTAAATTTACACAGGACAAAACCGTCGATCGTCGAGACATTGAAATGGCTTTTTTCACGTACTTATTCAGATTTTTCCCCTCTATAAGAAATAATGTACATCATGTACTAGAAAATTATCCCGAAATTAACGATACAAGCGAAAATTTGTTGAAACTTCTACGTATATTTGAAGCATCCCATAGAGCGAATTTCAGGACATTTGAATGGCTTTGTTAATAAAGTTTGTAAAATAAATCAACATACCATCGTGCCTATGGCGTGAAGGTTAGAGCACTCGAATGGCTTTGTTCATAAAAATTTGCAAAATAAATTAACGTACCCAGCGTGCCTTTGGTGTGTCACGACACTCAACTGGGTTTCTTAATGAAATTAAAAAAAAAAAATTCGAAATAGCATCGTGCCTATGGTGTGAATGTCAGAACACTCAAATGGCTTCTTTAATTAATTATATTAAAAAATCAGCAAGGCGGCTGTGATTTGAATACCATAATACATGAATTATAGAAATAAATTAAAATACCGAATGCTTGGTACGTCAGACCACTCTTACGGCTTTGTTAACAGATTTTATAATTTGTACAAATAAACAACATATTCAACCTGCTTTATCTTAATGTCAGAGCACTAAAATACGTTGACGCTGACGTTAAATCACTTCGAAATAAATCAACGTATGCTTTCCTATCGCCGTGCATTTTCAGAATTCTAATCTTTAAGAAGTAATTACCAACGTGCTTGGCGTGAATGTCAGAACTGACACTTAATTGGCTTTCTTAGAGATAATTCGAATTATAATCTAAAATACTAATAAATCAACATACCTTCGTGCTTTGTGTCAGAGCACTGAAATGGCTTTACAAAACAATTGTTACTTAGTGAAAATAAATCAATGTCAGTTAGTGTTTGTGTGTATCAGACAGTTTGTACAAAATCGATTAACATGCCAAGGTGCTCACATCGTGGACGTCATAGCACTGAAATGGCTTTGTGCTCAAATAAATTAAAATACCAATGAGCCTACCGTGAATGTCGGAACACTCACATGGCTTCACAGCATTTAAACATACCATCGTGACTATGGAGATATGATCTGAATGAACACCGAAATGGCTTCCTAAAAAGTTTTGACTATTTATCCATCATATCTATGCATATCTTTGCTTTTTTATAATATATATAAATATTAGTACGTGTAAGAATAAACGAGTAAGCTTTAGGCTAACGTTAAAAAGGGTAGAGTGCACGAAAAAACGAAACGAAACAAAACAAAACATAAAGGAGCACTTAAATGGGTTCTTAAAATTATATAAGTTTTATATAGATTTTTTAATCAAGGTGTTGGGATGTTACGAGTAATTTTAAGCTATAGCTAACGGAAATAGTATACACTAAAAAAAGGGAACTGGAAAATAGAAAAAGAAAAATAATAGAGAGCTTTGATTGGGTTCCTATTACACAATACGATGCTTTATTTTTTTCCTCAATGAAATAAATCATGCGATTCATGATATCTTTAGTATATGCCGAGTTAACCAGTGGGATCCGAAGCGGCTGAAACGGGCCATTGACACTAGAGGTCGAGATTGACAGACACCATAAAAATAGTTTTAAAGAGATTTTTAATTTGAGCGGAGACGAAGATGACAAAGACGACTAAACATTTGTGAACTCAAGCATGAGAAACTAAGTCGGGTATTACTGGTGGAAGCCGGGTTAACGTTGCCTGCCCGTGGCGTACCCGAGCCTCGTGCCCTGGTGCTCCTACAGTCAAAAAATTTTAAATGTTCCATTTCAAGCTGAACGTGTACAAGCTTTGCGTCTGTCTGACGACTCGGTGGTACTGGCTTTCTGTCTGTCTGTCCACACGCGTGTCCTATTGGTGTTTGTCTGTCTGTCCGCACGCGTGTCCTATTAGTGTTTGTCTGTCTGTCCGCACGCGTGTCCTATTAGTGTTTGTCTGTTTGTCCGTGTTTGTCTGTCTGTCCGCATGCGTGTCCTATTGGTGTTTGTCTGTCTGTCCAAGCGTTCTGTTTGTGTGCCCACGCGATCTGCGAGTGCTTGTATACGTTGTCTGTCTGTCTATGATATCTGGTGTCAGTCAGCAGTGATTAGCTCCGCCCATGGTTTTTGCACCGGCAGAAGTATAGGATCTTACTGGCCCGTGGGGGGAGGGGTGTTCATTTGTACTACCCAATAACCCCCCCCCTGAATCCGCCACTGAAATCAGTCAAAGAAATGCCTATCGCACATGGAATCATCTCGAAGTGTCTTTCTGTCTATCAAGACCAATGCCCAGTTTCTGTCTCCTAATTTATTTCATTGTCCACGAAATCCCCTTTCCATGATGCCAATCTACAGGTCTTTTTTTTGTCTACTTCGTTAGTCTGTTTCTTCTGGTTTCCATGGCTTCTCTATGCACGTCTGTCAACGCCTACAAGTTACCGGGTTTGTTTGTCCACGATTCTCTCCGAAGTATGTGTTGTGCGTTACCAGTGCCTGTGTCATGCAAATCTTTGTCCAATCTTTCTGCCTATATGCCCCTTCGCCGTGTTTCTGTTGTTGATATTCTTATTGTCTCGTTCAAATCGCTTTTAACAAGCATTTTACTAAGCAAATAAGGAAATGCAATATTACAACTGGAACAAGTATTTTAAGTCAACAAAACGGCAAAGTGTGAAAGAAACAAGTTCAAAACTTGCGAAACTTGCGTGACTTTAGAAAAGTTTGATTTTCATAAGAAAACGTTTATGCCTATCAACTAATGTCGTCCGATTTTAAAAATGTTTTTAACTTACTTTCTTGAAAATGTACCTGTTGTATTAATGCTATTGTGTTCCTAGGTATTAATTCTGCGATGTGAGTTTTGGAATTAGAAGATAAAAGCTCATTTTAGTAGCTTCTTTTCGGCGCTTTTCAAGCTCCCATAGCAATCTGATGCGCCAGATACTGCTTTCAGCCAGTTGCGATAAAACCCGAGACGGCGAAGCACTTCCCTCCCCATCAATAGCATAATTGATGTTTATTGTCAACAAGGCGAGCACGAGGCACGTGCCCTGGACGTGGAAAAAAGACCAAAACCTGATGTGAAGGCGGTGAATGGACCCGAATAAATAAGGAACATGACGGACTGAAGTGATTGAGAGCCTAAAAGGTCTTAGAACCTATCCGAATTAATAATAGACACATCGAAAACAAGAAGAATCAAAAAGGAAAATCACTAAGTAAATGGCATTAACATAAATGCCCCATTAATCAGAGAGTGTAAATAATGAGTTAATAACTTTGCCTGACCACTAAAAGCTAATTGCATCTTGTCGCCATCTGATTGGTTCAATCCACATCATCTTGATTCTTCGAATGAGACGAATATTGGTTCGATAATCAACGCTATTGTTAGCTGTTTCCATAACTTGAAATTGAATCTGTTGTTCGCTCTAGACCCGAAGGCGATAAATCGAAAAAAGCCA
>WUCR03130248.1:0-16625 GCA_009858155.3 Phymanthus crucifer
GGCCGTCACTACCGATCACAAGCGGAATGGAGAAGCAGAATGTTTGCTAAGCAAACAAAATGGCGGCGTGTTCGATACCCCTCTAGATAAATTATGAATGCTCTCTTAGCACAAATTCATATTCTTTTTATTGCTTTTTGTGTTAGAGGGGGGTCATGAGCACCCTGTGACCTCCCCCTGGATACGCCCCTGAACTGTTAAGATAAAGAATCAGGGGAAAGGAGGACAAAATGCCATGTTCCCAACAAAATCACATAAATCCTGCAGAAATACTTTCCTTTCCAAGAAATATGTGAGCACTACGGATACTGACTAGGTATGCAAAGTTTATGGTTATTGTAGTCTAAGCCCCAATTTAGACAACTAGTTTTACAGTTGTTAAAAAAATGTAGTGCAGATGAAACAATAGGTGAGGTCTTGATAAATAAATGAAATTTGACACAAGTGAAATTCAATCATCTAAAATGGGGCTAACATGCTTAGATTGCAATTCTGAATGTAATCAATACAACTTTAATTTTGTTCATTAGTTTATTTAATTTTATAAAATAGAAGCCATTTACTAAAAATAAACTAAAATAGCATACTGTTTCAAGCTTTTGTTGAACAACCCATGGGTCATATACATGGTACTGTGGCTGAAGGTTTACACAGACTTCATAGTGTTTCAGCTGCAGTAAGTTAAATTAAATGATATTAGTTTAATTGATATGCTGTAGGCAATATCCACAGTCTTAGGGAGTGTTCATTATTTATGGTTTGGGGGGGGGGTCAAAAAAGTTTTAGTACTTTATTTTGGGGGGTTGTTAGAGTTTCAAGATAATTGTAAGGGGGGTCACTAAAGTTTTCTCGATTACAGGACCCAGATTGTTCAGTAAAATAAGTATCCTTCGTGTATTTCATAATTTACAATACACGTGAAGGTGAAAACATGTTGCAAAAGGGGGGGGGAGGTCATGAAAGTTTTTAGTTTTTTTGGGGAGGGGTCAATCAAGTTTTCCTTTTTTCCAAGGGGGGTCATATGGATTTTGAACGTGTTGTCACAGAATATGCCAGCCCCCCCCCCCCCCAAACCATAAATAATGAACACTCCCTTAGCTAAAATGTTGACTAAGAACTCTTCATTTTTACCAGGGGAGGGTGGGGATTAGATAAAAAATATTTTAGTGCAAAAATTATGACAGCGTTGCTGACAAATGGCAGTTGTATCCACAATAGTGTTATTAAATGGGGATTTTTTTTGAGGGGGGTAAATTACATGTAATTCCAAAATAATTTTTTTGGAAGTAGAATTTTGACGTCTTTCATCTTAAAAGTACTCATTCTTATCAGCATTTTCTCGGCATAAGAACTTACAGGGTTCCCACTCATCTGCAAAAGTAAAATTCCCTGACTTTTCCCTGACCAAAAATGTTTTTCAATGACCGAGATGCACATCTTCGCTAGCTTTCCAAGATGGCTGCCCGAACTTGTACCTCGCTCATCTCTTGATATTTTAACACAAGAAATCCACAACTGGTACAATGATGGCAAAATTCCCCGACTTTTTGTTAAATTACAAATTTCCCTGACCAAAATCAAAATTCCCTGACAATTCCCTGACCTTGAAAAAAATTCAAATTTCACTGACTTTTCCCTGACCGTGGGAACCCTGACTTATCCTGAACTTTACCGGGTAAGTCTTGTTCTTAATCTTCAGTCTTGAGAGTTTCTCTTTAGGTAGTTAGCAATTGGTATTTAATGATTTATAGTACAACCACTGCAGTATAGTAACCAAATTTTAAAGGTGTGATAACATTATGAAAAACTTTTCTTATAGTCATATCAAAACCAACTTTTTATTAATGGTATTATTGACAATACAGAGGAAATTTTATTTATTTTTATTGTTTATTGCTTACAATTACACACCACATTTAGTTCTAATTCTGATATACAGTCATTATTAAAGTGGAGGAGATATGTTTTTTTTTTCAATAAAAACAAGCAAATTCAGGTGAAGATTCATTTCTGCTTGGTGTGTAGCTTTCACAGTTTAATATTTAATTCATTTGTTCTTTGAGATTTGTGTACTTTGGTAGTTTATACATGTACAGTAAGTAGTTCTTCTGCCATTTAAGTCATAAAATTATGCCCATAGCTGGACTATTATTTCAAACATCCTTAGTTTTAAACTAAGAAAGAACTATTTCATAAAAAAATTTTACCCCAATTTACTTCTATCAAAAAGCTAGCTAAGACATAATTTAAGTCAGGAAAAACAAAAGGCTTGCTAGCTTTTCCTGTAAATTCTTTTTCATAATTTGTAACCCCCAAAGAATTAGAGATATTTAAGTAAATCTTATTGAGAATTTATATGCGAATGCCTGAGTATATATAAATCGTTTATAATTCAAAACTCGTACCACATCATGAGCCCCTGTTGATCTACATACATTTATTTTCCTACTCAAAACTTGAGTGGTCTTTCTGACATAAAAAATATAATAAAAGATAATATACTTTATCTACACAATATTACCACATCTGACCAACTCTTTAAAGCTCACACAAACTTAGATGACGACTCCACCTCTACATTACATTCCACGTTTCTATAATAAAATGTCAGACTCCAACTAGTAAGAATCAATAAATCTAAGAGTCAACAAAACTTTGGAGTACCCCAGGAGTCATCTTTGGGCCCCCTATTCATTCCAATTGATACATCAACATATATAGAAGTATTATTCACTCTTATGCCATTATTTTTAAGTATAACGTGTTGTTGACAGCAACTCTACAACTAATTTGATGATAGCTTCATGCAATGTTTGAGGATCTACAGAAAAGAAGTTTGATCGGAATGACAACTTTCATAGACATGCAGAAAATGTTATAGACAACGTCAAGGGGTTTTTCATATCCAAATATAACGAAATTTACAGGGTAATATACTCAACAATATTGACCTCAATGTTTGAAAACATACATATAAATTGACTGATATCAATCTAGAACATTGCAATCGAAATGTCTACCATATTTAAAAAATCAAGACTTGAGTAATTGAATTATTTATGATGTCAATAAAATTAGCAAACTATTTTGCACAAAATTTTCTAAATAATAGGTTTGATTGGCAGCTTTTTTACTGCTTTTTCTTAATCAAAAGCCCAAAATAAAGGGTGTTTTTCATTCATCTTAATAATCATAGGATATTAATAAACTTCATTGTCCTAATACAACAGAACCTAACTTTTTGCCAAGGGAAAGTGCTCTACCAAGAGCTTTGAGTTACATAAAGTTCTTGTCTTGAAAAATCCCTTCAGTGGTTCTGTCTATAAACTAGGACTTGAACTGACTGTGGTATTTGAGTCTCTTTAGTTAATAAATCTTGAAGCTGCTTTGGTTGCATTTTTGATGGTCTCGGCACTGTGTAGCCAAATGCAGCAGGCTTGGGGTTGTAGGAAACCAGCAGCATGAGGAGGCACAGGAATTTGAAAGGCATTTTCTTGGGACACCAAACATTCATTTGTACACTATTCCAAATTGATGAAGTCCTTTTGAAGTCCCGTAGGATACAGTGTTATCCCACTAATTTAACCAGTACACAGTACAAATATGTATTCAAGTGTACCGAGTCCATTGTTTGATGCACTTTCTTTGAAAATAGATATTTTTTTTCTAATAGCATTTTTCTTTGGCTGTCGATTATTGCAACATAAGTGCCTTCAAATTCTCTTGTAGGATTGTATCTTTAACAGCGTGGAACACAAACTTGATATTTTCGGTGTCTACAGCCGTGGTGAAGTGGTGGAATAGGGCCTTAGATCTCTCTCTTCTCTTGCTGTCAAACATTTGTAATATAAAGTTTTGCACATCCTCCAGCTTATGGGGGTTGCCTTGGAATGCAGGGAAAAAGTCCTTGATGTTGGTATGTTTGACCTTTTCTGTCAAAAGATCTGTTTTATTAAGGAACAGGATGATTGAGACATTGGCAAAGAATTTGTTGTTGACAATTGTCTCGAATATATTACAGGACTCCACTAGACGATTCGTTGTCCTATCCTCCATTAATACTTGGTCGTAGGCGCTGGATGAGACTAGAAAGACAATCGAGGTCACTTCGTCAAAGCACTGAAACCACTTGGCTCGTTGAGATCTCTGTCCTCCAACGTCAACCATTTTGAATGGGATTCCCTTGATGATGAACTCATGTTCCACTATTCCCTTGGTGGCCTTTCTTGAATGCAGCATGTCTTGTTTGGTAGGGATGTAATCCTGAGGAAAATCAAAATTAAACAACTTGGTCATTATCTCCAGCACTACAACTAGTCATTTTTCTATTTCATGTCATTCAGTCACTTGGTTCACATATTCTGATCATTGCATTTTAATTACCACAAACCAACATCCATTCCACCCCGGCCTGCTCTCAGTCTAACTTCAAGCTCAGCTGGTAGAGCATCAGTAGTACAATTCCCAAGATCTTGAATTCAAATCCCAGCGAGGTGAGAAATTAATTTTTCAAATATATTTCCAAGTGTTTTCCCCTGGAATAACCTCATTCCTCTTTTACTCCGATGAAGAACTAAAGTCCGAAATGTCAGTAAGTATTCTCTCTATTTACGGTGTATAATTTACATATTTATCACTATTGTTTCTTTAGAAACCGACGCAGCTCACACTAGTTTACCACTACTTACTATCTCATTCCTAAACACTACAATCAATATTTCTATTTCATGTATTTCATAAAAATACAGGCTGCATATTCTCCAAATTGTGGTCAAGCTCTATCATAGTTCACTCTGTATTTTTCTCACTATGGTTACTGGCAATATATGCTGTTTGTACCGTTGTTTGTCAGTCCAAACAATGATTTGATAAGCTGAAAGCATAGATATTAAATTTTTAAAACTATAAAAGAGATGAATCCTTATTTGCATAGTAACTTGGTCAATACCATCAACGAAAGAGAAGAGTTATGATGGCTGGAATTTTGACATTTGCTTCATATTTTTTCTACAAAAGCATTCAGCTCCTCATACTGGATCACCACAAGCTAATAAACTTCAGGCATGCGACATTTTTCATAGAGGCATCAGCCAAAAACACACTATATTTGCTCTTAGAAGACTGTTATTGATCCTTAGATCCTCTGTACATTTAGTTTTGTGGGCTATTAAATATGCAAGGACTAACTGGGCCGGGCTGGTCAGCCATTGCTTTAATCATAAATGATGCAGACAGGTTAGTCAAAATATAAATGTAAGTTTTATTTTGCAAAATAAGGCAAACGATTCATTGCAGAGCCCCTGTTAAGCTACATGACAATACTTACATTATGATAAAATATTAATTATGTGCAAACTTGAAGTTGCTGGTGGTATGTATCTACACTGTGGCATAACCATTCTAGAAACTGTCAAACTCTTTAAAAGCCAGAAAAACATTCAACCAAGAGTCATGTCCTAAAACTGCTTGCTCTACAACACCAAATTTACATCACAATTTTGTAACTTTTAGTATTTCTAAAAGGTAAAGATAGTGAGCTTATGAATTTGGCTAATACTGACTACCTTCTGCAATTCAACTAATAACTGGCTAACGAAACAAATAACTTTCCTGTTTAATGTTGGCAAATAAGGATCTGAAAAGATTTCTGACATTGTTTACAAACATGAAAATTGAAATACCTTACCAAAGAGACTGAAAAGCTATAGACATTTGTACTTCAACAGAGTTGCCTTTTTCTTTTACGTGAAAGAAACCACTGATTGCAATGTACACCTATTTAAAAAACGTTGTCGGTCGGCGATCTGAATCTGGAATCTGAGACAATAAGTCATCAGCTCAGGCTGTGCTCAAAGACCCACAAATGTTGTGGAATATTTAGACATTCAATTGCTGTGAACAACAGATCAAAAACAAAACATATTGATGTTTAAATTTACAGTCTACAGCCTTCGATTACTTTGAGTCTCAGTTTTCAGATTTCAGATTCCAGATCACCGACCGACAACGTTTTTTGAAATGGGTGTAGATTCTTCACTTTATTGATTGATATTGGCAATTATGTAGACAAGAACTACTGGTAGGAAATGACAGATTTCTAAACTTGTTAACACTTTAATATCACTGAAGTGAGGTCATGCATACTTTTAAATGCATACCAGTACTTGTAAAATTTTATCTTGCTTGCTATGCACTAGACTTCACTTCCATTTTGTGAGTTTGTGATGAGCATCATTGTCATCTCCTGTTAACAGCTGACTACTCCTTTCCAGACAATCATATTTCCTTTCAAAGGTTGTCATAGATAGAAAATAAATTAATTAGGTATATGCCATGAAAAAATGACTAAACCATCTTGAAAGAAAGTGGAAAATGTCATCTATGTCACTTTTCCTTGCCCAACATTACCAGACTCAATCAAATTTATCCAACTCGTGTCACTAGATTGTTACTAGACTACTCCAAACTTGCCATAAGTCTCTCTTACATGTAATTAAAATCAGAGAATGTCACCATGAGCAATTAAGGCACAGACATCTTGACAAACAACAAGACTAACTTTAGTCTAATTTAACTGTAAAACCTTTTACTATAACACATTCATTATAATCATGATATGATAATCAATTAGCCACTTTTTAATTAAGAATTTAACAAAAAATAGAAATTAGTTGTTATAAATGCAGAGAAAATTGCAGATGTGCAATGCTCATAGGCAGGTCTTAGCTATGATTTCATTTCAACCAATTTTACCTTGCCAGCTATTTTCCAGTCTAGGCTTACATGTAAAAGCAACTGACTTGCTATTACTTTAAGTCCACTGAAACCACTGATATATATAGGAACACTGTTCTTCTTTTAAGCAGCATTTTTGTGGTTGATTCATGAATTTGTTGGTGGGCTCTCTGGTTTTTCTCTCTTAATCTCTAAATCAATCTTTTGGAGACTTTACCTGTTAGATAGTCAGTTCATTATGTTGGGTAGATAAAAATAATGGTACTACTGTTCCAGAAAATGTTCAAATTGAAGGCAACATTCATTCTGTGTTCTACCATCCCAAATATGAACACATACACCATTGTTGGGTTTAAAATAAAACATAGAAGCTGGGACCAATATCATTCTGTGAAAGGACGTACAATTACCTCCCGTTTTATTCATTTGAGATATGCAGTTAATAGAAAACATGCCTGCTAGTGCAACAACTTATGAACATTCCAGGTAGTTTTTCCATACTGCACCATTTCAGCCTTAGCTTCTACTTTTTTGAATTTTAAATTTGTCAAAGATTTTGTTATTGAATTTGTACCATCTAGATTTGAATAAACAAATGCACATCTAACTGAAAACAATTTCCACAATGACAAAAAAATGTGTGCATTTTTTAGGCAGCGAGGACCCCCAACCAGCCAGCACTTACCAACCTACACTACACAGATTTTACAAAAACAATAAATCTTCACCTCTGCTTTGGGATGCGAGTCACTTAGAAATACATCTAAGCCTTGACAGATCCAAGATAAACTGAGCATGAATGATTTTGAATTTCAAACAGATTGCACAGTACTCATAGATCTCAGTATTCAGACTTTGGTTATCTGTACAGCAGTAGATTAATTCCTATCAGAAATACCAATAGTACATTATGTAATATTAGCCTTGTTAGACAGTTTTGAATCTAGTGTTTTTAGCTTTAGATATACTAAAAGGAATTCTGAAAATAAACACAGAAATCAAGTATAAATATCTTCCTTGGGGAGCAAAATATTGATAATGTGCAACTTCACGCTCCTGAGGAAACAATCTCAGAGACTAATAGATTGAACAATGAAATCTAGGATAGAGTGTCTGATTCTGAAGGGTTGTACTGCCAAGCTGAGGTCAGATAGGGTTATGGGTGTAGAAAGGGTTTTCGTATTTATCTTGATTTCACAGAAGATCTCCACACTGTTTTTCGCACCCTTCCTATCCAAGATTCATAAGAAATCCAGCAGCCTTATCTTGCAAGCCAGTCAGAGAGAAGAGCCGTGATAACCAAGTTGACAATAACATGCCAATGAATACCTCATTCAAGTTAATAACATGTATAAGTATAAAAATATCTGATTAAAGTGTTATAAGCTTAATTTCTGTCTGTATATCTCATACTGGATAGCTATGCAAGTTAATTCATTTAAGATCATAGATTAGGTATGAGACTAAAAAAAGACCATTCATCCACGAGGTAAAACAGCTCTGTACCTATTGTCTGGTTCATTCAAGCCAAAAACATCGTGTTCATATTTATTAGGAAATTTAAGGAGAATATTCAAGCCAAATGACATGACATTCCAGAGCTGTGTATTTTGCTCCATAGGGCGTTGGTACTGATCGTATATGGAAAAAACAGATCTAATAAGATACAGTAGTTATGGCATCACAACTGGGTCACAAGGGGGTCTAGACATGAAAATTAAATCTATTTTGAAAAATTACCTTCACAAATTATATACATACTCGCAGTGAGACACAGCAGCGTTCATTGTTAGCTCGAAAATTTAATAAAGCAAATAGTCTATTAATTTATATTACACGAATAATTGTAGTTTGCTTGGGTTCATAAGAATTAATTTAACTCCACGCTGGAATGTAGAAATTAAGAACGCTTCTGAAACCGCTAGAGCTCGTTTTAATGAGTACTGTATTTGAAAGCGTGATAATTTTCTGTAGTTGAGTACACGGTGTTGGAGAAGAAGGAGAGGCATAAAACTGGGCGTCAAACGACAGGACAACCACTGTATAGCCCGAAAATGCACATTCCTTAATTCGAAAACCTTTTCGTAGTACTTTGAAATCGAACACATAAATTGCAAATTACATACAAGACGATGTAGAAACCCATTTGAATGCTGATATTCGTGGCGATGAAGCTCGCCTTTGGTCTCCTAAATATAAAACCGAGAGACTGTAGTCAAGATTTGAGGCTGGATCTGATTAAAAGCGAGGTAACTTGTAATGAATCAATTTGTTTATAAATGATCTCTCCTCGTGTTGTCTTATATTGATTCTGGTTTAATACGGCAACATTTTTCACGGCCTTGCTTATTTTAATAGTATTAATGACAACGACTAAGTCGATCTCTTGTAGGAAATCATGCCAACATTTTTGTGACTGCAATCCTTAGCCATCAAGGGATCAAACTTATCTCGTATAAACCTAAAACTAGACCAAGAAGAAAGAATTCTGTCTTCAGGACACCAAATAGTCGGATCGAAGAATACACACTGACCCGCGTTTACTGTCGGCACGAGCAACAAACATACTATAAGAGCTGGTTTCAAGATGGGCGCATTACAGAACCTCCAAACAACTGAATAACTGGTAATTACATTTAAAATATCAAGCAATCTGTTCCAATAAGATGAAATTCTCCGTGTCTTTATTCACGAGGCCATTGACAGAGACTGAAACGAAATCGTTTATTTACTCGAAGAGAAATCGACTTGGCGAGTCCAGCATGTTTACTATCAGCCACTCGAAGAACAAAGACCCAAACATCAGTCTTATTTTCTCTCTCATTATGGACACAAATACAATTAATTTTCAACCTAAGAGAAAGAATACTTACCGGCCTGCATATCCGCTCGAGATTATCAAGAAAATATCTCGTTGAATCACCCTAGAAAGAGAAGAAGGTATCGTGTAAGACGACGACATTTCCAATCTTGCTCGAGTCAACCAAGGTAGACTAGTTTCAAAACAAACACTAAATTATACATTCATGAACTTCACTCTTCTCAAAAATTCAACTAATAGGTTGGGTATCGACATAAAAGCTTTTTAATAAAGAAAGAAATCACAGTACTAACTGCAATGAAGATTTCGAGCGAGCGAAAAATGTCTCGCGGGGACGTGGAAAGTTGGTTGGTCATTTCACGGGAGTAAAAAAGGTCGACCCCAAGCCGTTCCCCATTTTAGTTGGCCATTTTAAACTTCGATATTCAAGCCATCGGGACATGAGAAATCAAAGAGTAAAATTCAATAAAGAGTCGGACTAAATCTACGCATTGCGATAGAGGATCTAGAGGGCGAACGTCGACCTTGTCTCGCCCTAAACCAGCTCTTTCGCTTTTTGTGCTCCGAGGTAACAGCAAAGCTACAATCGAGGTTGGGAGGCGATAGTATACCCAAGAGCTACTTAGTCAAGAGTGTAAGGTAATACTGCGATCTAGCTTGCATATGGCTATATAATAATAAAAGAACGTTGTCCTACCAGTTGGAATTCTCGTCTGCGTTCAAATGCCTCCCGAATCCCCGTATCTGACCATAGTTGGGTCACACTCTCCGAATATTGTAAGAACAGTTCTGTATCGATTCTTGGTGGAGCTTGAAATGTTAAAATATTTTCGGCCTCTGCTTCACATTGTGCATTATCCCAGTCTATCCTTAGCTTCCTTCGGGCGTCAGCTAAAACCTTCATTCCTTTAAGAATGTTGCTATAGACTATGGGTTTGAATTCATTGAGATCTTCTGCACTAAAATCTTTGCCATAAATGATTCGCATTTGCTTGAGAAATGTGCTTTTGCCGCTCTCTCCAGCGCCCAGAAGTAGGATTTTCACTTGGCGGCGTAGCTGTGCCTTCTCTTGAGCTAGCTGTTTGTCTATCTTCTTCGATCGAGTCTTCTGATCGGCCTCTTCTGGAGTCAAACAACAGCCTTCGAACACCATGGTGGAAGACACGACAAACCAACTTCAACTCGATCGCTTTCTTCCACACCCACTGACTGCACAGATCAAGCGACGACCTTGGGAGAATCGATATTGTGATCAGCGGCACGACCTCGCTATGGAATACCAACTATGTCTTGAGACCGGAACAGTTCATGTTTTCCTTATTGCTGTAGGAGAGCCGATAGAAAGCGCTAAATCAAGGGCAACCACGGCACATATTTCATGGCTCATAAGCGAATAATTAAATCAAAATGTTGACAGATTTCGAGTGGATTTCGCAGCAATCAAGAAAAGCCCGCATTCGCTCTCCGTAAAACTCAATTTGAGGGATTACATTAACCTTTTTGAAAGCATGGCAGGCATTTTTCAGCTCCAACGTAATCATAATTGACTGTAATAATAACAATCGCAGGGTCTATTGAATAATGATGTTTTTAAAGTACTAGAAAGTGCCAACAAGGTATATAAAAAGGGATAAATTTCAAGAAATAATTTCAGACTGTGATTAAATGACGCTTAAACCATTACTGTGAAACCTCTAGACTGCAGGTAATAATTGCTCGCATTTCAAGCTACGACTGTAAAAACAAGATCAGAGAAAATTCGTGAGCTTCGGCAGAGGAGACTCGGTCCTTATTCGTTACACCAAAATCTCGTCAAATCCTAATTAAAATAACTGTTATTCAATTAAAATTTGAAGTTGATCTCAACATTATATTGTTTAGAAACTGGAATATTTATCAAGAGAAGAACACTGGGATTATAAATATAGTGCCCATGTATTCTGTAAAGACACATGTGGAGCTCACATTACTTGACGTCACCACGTTAATTATCTCTGTGAATGACGTCATTTATGACGTTGATTGCCAATTACTGGTGCTGTATTTCGATTCTCTAAACGAAAGGCTGGGAACAATAGAAAATGAAAACTTTTTTAAATTTCTCGAAATCGGTTGTTTCTCTTATTTCATGCAGCTTTTTTACAAAATGGTTTGAAAAATATAAATTGTTCACTGAGTACTTGCATAGCAGGCCGTTGCAGCTATTTATAGAACAGTGTGGAGATTAATAGGCTTAAAAATAAAATCGATTATGGAGATAGATCCGCCTAACGAAATCAAACCCATTTGATTAACTGTAATTAAAAGTACTAGGTCGGATCGATGCTACTGATGTTGGTAATACTTTCCATATTTCAGTTCACCTGGTCAAACTCAAAGCATTAACTCGAGGCTGCAAGACAGCCTTAAAACTACGTTGCCCTCGCTTTAGCGCTTCATATTTGGCCAGTGAACTGATGTATTACAATGTAAAAGTGTATGGTGACTGAATGTAAAGTCCAGCAATTTTTGGTGGTGTTTAATGTCATCATAACTGCCATGTTTACTCTCCCGATAGAAACAAACCTTGCCATGGGTGTATAATGTTTTCCCATTTCAGATCACTCGCCATTCCATTGGCGAAACGATACTATAGCGAATGCCGCGTGGGACAGACAACAAGCTACGCACAAGCCGCGGAGGTATTGGTTGCTTTTATTTGTCCAAAAAAAACGAACGGTTTGTGAAACCGAGATAATAATTGGCCATACCGAAAAAGAGACTGTTTAGTTTGAATGCAACCGAAATGACCGTTTTTTTCATTGGATTTTGTTAAATGAACGGACATTTCCCGATGGTTTTTCCAACCGGAACGGCTGATCTACCTTGAAAAGTTTTTTTCGGTTGGAAATTTCGGAAAAGCGAATGTTCCATTTCGTTTCTAACGGATATTCACTGGAAAAATCGTGTCGTCTCCAGATCATGGAAATTTCGACTTCCAACAAATTTCCATGATACTTACAACAAACTTCCAAGATATGTCCATACCATGGAAGTGTCCAAAAGGTTGGAAATATCATGGAAATTTGTTGGAAGTCGCAATGATTTCCGTGATCTGGAGAGGACACGATTTTTCCAGTGAACCGGGGTTTTTGTTGAACAAATGGAAAGCACCATTGTCCATTCTTTCGTATTCGTTTTGTTCACACTCCTGAATTACCGCTGGATTGTACACTCATTAATTGCCTATAGTGATGCTATTTACCATTGGTGATATTTGTATATTGGTGTTAATGGAAAATGACACGCTTGGCCTGGGTGATTATTAGGAGCAGGGATAAGAAGATAGTAATAGTCTCCTTTGCTAAGGCATAATGATTTGTTCATTCAGACCACATGTCATGATTCCCTTGAGAACTGACCAGTAAGTTTCCTTTCCTTCCTTTCGTGTCATTTTCTTTCCATTTTCTCATATTCGTCCATTTCCTTTTTTTATCAAATAATTTCAGTGTCTATTTTGTACATCCCGGTTTTCCCTACCAAGACCTCCATCGCGAGAAAATTGACGAAGCATTATTTCACCGTCCACTGTGAATAAGTCATTTACTTTTATTTTATATATCATTGCCTATTTTTTTCTCGTCTTTCCATTTTTTCTTTTTTTTCCACTTCCAGTATCTAACAACTTAGCAATAACACGTAAGGTGTTTTGCTTAGGATGAATGCCGACCGCCCTCAATCCAGCCATCGTGAGGTCAGTAAATCATGTAAAACATCCATCTTATGCTATAATATTAACTGTTTTCCACACGCGCCACAAGGCCGAGTGTTGATAGTTTCAATAGCTGACTCGGAAGAGAAGAAATTTCCGTTCTAAGTCACAACGTTGATTGAGTTTATCAAAACCCATTTGCAATTTCTTTTCCAATAATATTATTCTTGTAATTTTGACGCTGGAAAGGGTAGAAAGGTAACCTTGCCTGGTCATGAGGGGAACTGGGGAGAAATTTTTTCTTTTTCCCACTATGCTTTGCGAGGTCATGTCATGAAACGTTTCGAAAGTGATTATGGGTAATAATTTTTTAACTGGGAAGGCGACAGTTTTGTGGGTTAAAAAAAAGAAGAAAAAGAAAAAGAAAGAAAAAAGGAACGGAAATTAAAATCAAAAGAGTATTTCGTATAGCGCTTATCCTCCTCTTTCTCGCCAACTGAAAAAGCTGCCATAATCAAATTGATTTTTCTGTTAATTAATCTACTTGTGAAGGCTCTTTTAACGGAAGTAATAAAGGTCTGCGAAGAAGTTAATTCATCTCATCAGTTGTCGAGCAAGGAGATTTGATTATTTAAGACTATTTAATTCAATACACTATGCAAACACTAACAGAAATGAATGGAAGATATTTATCGGATTTCGAAGTTTATTTCAATAATTTTCTCTTCTATTTGTTTTGGATTTTCTCTCACTCGAACATATTCTTAATATCATTGCTTTTGCTACAACATTTTACCAAGAATATAGATACCAAAGACCACCTCAAATTCTTTTCCAAAAACCAAACATTTTTATCAAAATATTTCATATTCTATTTCATAACAAATTCTAAATATATTGTTAATAAACATATCTATTGTGAGCCTAGCCATAGGGGCTGCATTCAACTTATCAAACTTTTCCATCGAATTTCTTGAATACAAAAGCAACTGTCGACTGCGCTGCATCCGTTCCTGATTACTAAAATAATTGGGGGTTTCTACTCAAACCTAGAAAATCATTTCTTGCGTGTTTTTTACAAGAATAGAAATCTTCACAACAAATACCCATGAAAACAACAATTATGCAAACGGAGCTTTCTTCCGATATGCAAATTATCCTGTCTGGCATGTGGAAAATTCATCGTTAGAAAAGTAAGTGAAATGAAATACTGAAAACATAACGTTTGGGATGATTTTCTTTGACCCGTTCACGTTGCTAAGCAACGGCAGTTTCTAAAACTAGAGGCCCTTTCGCGACCTTCCCAAACGACGAAAAAATTGCTTTCAAAAGATTCGTGTCAACACTAATAGGCCAATTAGTTCGTAAAAAGATAGAATGATACAATGGTGCTAAATTTTCTGGATGTCATTCATGGAGCTAGACTGTATGGCTGGCTACACGCGCCCATTTGTACGAGAGAGTTCATCTTCTTATTTTCATTATTACGAGAAGACGTTTGCGGGGTTGGCTTGGTTTTCTCAGTGGAGGTGGGATATCGAGCTATTTGATCCTACCCTGCGATGAGAATAAAGTTTCCCGCGTCTCGTACCATGGAACTCGGCCAAAAATGGCAAAATTTCCCCCTTTTCGTTGGCTTTTTTTATCTCTACATAACCCACTATTTCTTG
Source organism: Phymanthus crucifer (assembly GCA_009858155.3). NCBI lineage: Eukaryota > Metazoa > Cnidaria > Anthozoa > Actiniaria > Phymanthidae > Phymanthus > Phymanthus crucifer. Next base: position 14,918 of record WUCR03130248.1, read on the forward strand.
GTCATCAAAAATGATTATGACACGCCAATTATTTCAAGTCCCAAAATTCATGAGTACTCGTAGAATATGCAAATTACAGATTGGAAATTAAGTTAAAGTTAAGTTTGGGTGAACTACTGGGAAATTTGTTTCTGTGTGTACGTACGCCTGACTTTCACTGGAAATGGTTTCAGGATAAAACACATCGATTGCAATTCAATGGTCTCTTGAAACCTGTGAGAAACAGTAATGAGCTGTCTTGGTAGGAGAGAGGGGCCATACCTCTTGAAACACTTCACCGCGCTTGTAAGTGATGAGTACTTGTGTGGCTTTGCTAGCCAATCATCTTTTAGTGGTCAGCAGGACAAGCTGTTTAACGGCTGTGTTGAAAATTCAGTTTCTCAGCCAGTAAAAATGTCCTGATAACCACCAAAGTAAATCATCTTGATGATCGATCAGGATATATGTGCCCACTGGCGTCGCTCTGCCCCCACGAATTCTATGTATGTTGGGCAAATCTTTTTATTCAGATTTATATCTCATAACTCAAAACATGATTCACGGGAGCTTTGCAAATTATAGTCTCTACCCCGGGCGTTGACAAATGACATCTGCCGGGAGGTCGAGATCGGGGGTGGGGGGGCTTTGCTTCATAGGGAATCTATGGAACCCTTTTACACATACAATATCTTTTGGTAAAAAAAACGTATCAAAAAGGCCGGAAAATGATGGCATTGAAGGAATGGATTTTGGTAAAAGTCAACGTTAGTAATGTAGAGATAACTTATCGAACAGCCCAACTCACGTGATCCCAAGGTGAAAGAAGACACGCAGAAAATAACTGACTTCCTTTTTCCTGATAGATAAGAACGAGAAGAACAAGAAGAACAAGCTTCTTTGATGACATCAGGGTCCGTTTATCACTAAACTTGGATGGATGATAACTATGTCTTCATTTGCAGCTCATCTTCTTTAGCTTACAATGGGTCACGCCTCTATTTATTAAGCACCTGTTTTCTATACCTTGTATGGGGTATGGGGAGTTCGCCGCGGGGAATTCGTTCTCGCCCAGGACTTCCAAACTCGTCTCCACGCCGATAATTCGCGAAAACGTGGGGACTGTTTTGCAGTCTACATAACCGCAGGCAACGATTAGGAGAAGGATCTCTTCGCTTTAATAGTACTATCAATGCAATCTGTGTCACTCCCAAGTCTTTTGTCCTCAGCGTGACCTTGAGACAGACTGTATTCATTTAGTGGAGGGGAGGGAAGGGAAGGGGAGGGGAGGGAGCACGTGACATTAAGGGGTTTTGAAACCTTTTCTAGAGGAAAGGGGGGATTTCAAGCAGTTTTGTGAGGGCAAACACTGCGCGTGTGTCTGTGTGTGTGTGTTGGAGGGGGGCTTGATTTTTCCTTATCGCAAGGGTGGTGCGATGCTAAGATTTTCCTAGCATGAAAGATACCTCCCCCTTAGCCATAGAATGCAGCTTTACTATCTTTAACGCGATCTTTTTGGCAACTTATTCAGTTACCGAGTGATTATTACCTTTAGTATCCTTATCAATCTTATGTTTTCATCATTTTGGGGTAACTCTAACCCAGTTCATCCTAACATAGCTCTCGCCACATTGACTGAAGCAAAAGTAACTGTATTTTCGTTTTCGCCATTCAAGCAAGTCTGATCTAAGCCCCAGCCCCTCTCTCCCCTCCCCTCTCCTCCCCTCCCTCC
>WUCR03130696.1:0-16624 GCA_009858155.3 Phymanthus crucifer
TACAGGACCGAGATTGAAGGTGAAAACATGTTGGAAAAGGGGGGGGGGGGGGGGGACATGAAAATCCACTGGACTTCCAACCCAATGCCTTAGGAGTCCCAAGTTAAAATGAAGAGAGTCAGAGGACATGTACTTTTTCAAATCTCTCTTCCTTCAAAAATATTTTTGCGTCCCCGAGGACGCAATCCGTTCTTTTTTGTGCGTCCTATTCCAATATTTTTGCGTAAAGGATGCAGAATTCTGTGTCCGGTAAATCCCTGTATTTTGATATTTAGGAGATATTACGTGACATGGGTATCACAGTCATGGGAGATATTATTGCAATCCTAAGACATGCAAAGCAAGTCCATGCACAGGTAAAAAATGATATTCAGTTCTTGTAAATTTGATTTTTCATAAACACATCTGTAATGCAATTGATTATTTATTGTAGTATGCTGCTTTGTGTCTTTTTATTTTTGTTATTTAGACTGAAAAAGCAAGGGCAGTGAAGGCTCTGGAAATTATTGAAGAACAAGAGATTGTGTCGGAAACAGACTCCCCAAAAAAGTCTACAGGTATTTCTTGGTAGCCTAATCCTTAATTGTACTACTGAAATCGCTCGAGTGTGAACACTCGGAAAAAAAAAACGATTGCTTGTGGTTTGAATTTTAGTTGAGTCACATGACCAGTTTGGTCAACCAATTTGAGCTCGAGCTCGTGTTCCATTGTTCTCAAACTTCATCTAATGTCATGTGATCAAAATGATTGACGAAACTGGTCACGTGACCCGACTAAAATTCAAACTGCAATCAATCATTGTTTTAGAGTGTTCACACTCGAGCGATTTTCGGTAGTAAGGATTTTCATCAAATACAGTTTTTGAAAAAACAAACTCATCCCCATTCCATGGTTCAGTAGTTTCCATAGTACCTTCATACACCATTTTAACCATTTAAAAGTTTTCTATCCATTATCTTTCAAGACTCTGAAATGATTACCCCTCAAAATGACATAGACCAACCCTGCCTTGTACATGTATATTCTGCAGCTGCTAGACGCATGGTTGACCACTGGATGAACAACCAGAGATTGGCAAGTGGAACTAAAAGCCCTGTATCTGGCACTGAGTCACCTGGAAGCAATTTTTTGAAAAAGAAAATGGCAATCCAGTCAAAAGCTGGCACCAAAAGCCCAGCATCTAGTACTGGATCTACCAAGCATTCACAAGTGAAGAAAAGACTGACCATTCATGCCAATGCCTCTGAGTATGAGCCCTTGGCCAAGAAAGGAACCACATCACTATCAGAGAGGTTTAGCACCAAAGTAGTTACAGCCTCCCCTCAAGTTAGCTCTACTACCAAGAAAAAAGTAGTGCCTAAGGTGCAGCGAATAAGTGTTCAAGTACCTAATGACACTTCCAAGAAACCAGGTAGGTTTTGGATTCAACCAAGTTTGAGTGTAGAAATTTCCAACCTTAATGTATTACTGTACTTCTGTGGATTTCACTGAAGAATAATTTGCATTCTGCCTTTCAGTGTTTTTGTCTGCATTCCTTTCTTCATGGGTTAGCACCGCTTAGATAACTTTCTTTCAAAAAAATCGTTATGCATTGAAAGAAGATTGAAGACATTGATATTAGTCAGCAGTGTCGTGTGTGTGTTTGTCAAAGACATTTCCCCCCCTGTAAAGCAGGCAAAAATAATGCATGGCAGACTTAAGTAAGTCTGTAGTAACAACACTAATGATTGCTTGACGTCTTGTCTTCTTTACTACCTTCCATAGGTACAAAACAAAAACCAGCTGTTTTGGTAAAACAAAAACAAGGTGTTTCTCCAGCTGGTGAGTAGAGAAAATTGATGGAATTATTCTTTACATTCCAGCTGCAAGTTATGTTTGATAACTGATGGGATTATTTTAAGTTCAACATGTAAAGCTTAATGATTTGCACTTTTAGGAGTATAAGTTTTTGGGGCTTAAATAATACACCAATTTGAAAAATGGCCAATGAGGCTAGTCAGATTTTAAGATGGGTTAGGATTCTATCATCAAGAAAAGTACAGAGAATATATTTTTCATTTAGGTTGATTTCTGACTCCATTATAGTGTAAACTTAACTTCTCCATGGCAAAATCTTCACAAACAATACTCACTAGCCTCATTTTCAGACCAATTGGTGCCCAGGAAATCTCAGTCGCCAGGCTTGTCGGCCATTCTTCGAATCGGCATATAGCTTGAAAAGCTCCAATACTGGCTAGAATGGTGCTACGACTGCTATTAATAATGTTCATCTGCATTTGTTATGTTAATGATACCTACATCCATGAAAATTTTTAATGTAATTCTTGTTTTTTTTTCAGCTACTAAAGCAAAAACACCCAAAAAGCAATCTGTCTTTGACCGCCTTGGTGATGAAATTGATACCTCATCTAAACCAGAAATCCAAACTGTCAGTTCTTCTAATGGCAGTGTTAGGAAAACTCAGCCAACACTGAAACCTCTTAAAACAAGTATTACTGCCAAAAGTACTACCAAGGTGAGAATTTGGTTGCAATTCTGGCCTAAAATTGTCTGTGAGAAACTCTGGAAAAAGTGAGAAAAAAAATTTTTTTTTGATACCAATATTTTTTGTGGAAACAAAATTAGGTTTTGATGTCAAAGCATTTTGTTAGGAAACTACCACTCTTGTCTGTGGCATCATGACTGAAAATTGTATGATTCCGAATTATCAGAAAGAGCTGCTAGAGAAATTTGTTTGAATACTAAAAGAAAAATCATATAATTTTAATGGCAAGGTCAAGGATTTAAAATGCGTGGAATTGTTTGTTTCCAGACTAATACGTCAGCAAAATCTGGATTAGAGTTACAGAAGTCGGTATTCAGTCGTCTTGGAGAGATGGCTCCCACGTCCCCCACCCAAAAAGTTACAATCCAGCCTGTCCTTCCTTCCAAACGGCCACAGGTTATTGCTGTCCCAAGTGCATCTGATGATGATGATGATGATCAAGAAGAAGAAATAGATTATACTACTCATAGCGTTCTTCGACCTGCACCCAAGAAAAAGCAAACTGTTAAAGTAAAACCAGTTAAGACTGTGAAACCTGTTAAGCGGACGGTAGGAGTGGTCTCTCAGATTAGTGATGCTAATACCACTAAGTCTGTATTTTCAAGATTAGGGCCAAAATAATGTTTACAGCAAGGTTATTTTTAGCAGATTTTCAAAACTGAAAGGAATATGCATACTGGAAAACGTTTTTAAAAAATTGTACAGATGCCATCCCAAGGCCAGGTTCTTCACACTGCTCCCAGAGACTCCCAGATAATCTGAGGTGTTAAGCAGATGTCTGTAAGACACTTTGTGGGTGATTCAGGACATGCTTTGCCCAAATTGCCTTCTAAGCAAATGCAAGGGAGATCATGTAATGTCTGGGTTAGTCACTGGCATCTGGAAGCTTCTGGTCTGTTCAACGAACAAAGAATGATGAAAGAAAACAAAGAACTTGGTATGAAAGGTAGAACAAAATGCATCCACTCATTCTTTGTTTTTGTTTTTTAAACAAATCAGAAGTTTCGTTCTAACAGTGGACATCAACCCAAATGTCCTTGTAAATCAGTGAGTGCCTGGACCCCTCCAAAACAATAGCTCTGCAGAATACTACTTGTTTTGCATCTAGCTATAGACCTTAAGCATGATGCATTTCATACCTCTAGTACCATGATCCTTTGTGAACTTTCTTTTGATATCCAAATGTTACTGTGTGACTACGTCAATTGAGGCCACTTGCATAAACTGACCAATCAGATAACAGTAAAATTTAACTCAAATACAACTGATAACCACTGTAGCCAATCAGATTATTGCATATTTATGGGCCATCTAATTGGCTGGTTATGAAACTTTTATCATTATTGCAAGATCCAGCAATATGATTGGCTAATTATACTAAAATATCAAAGTGGCCTCCGTCGAAGTAGTCACATAGTAAAACTCGTGAGAATTCGAAGACAATAGTAATAATTAAGAAAACAAAAGAAGCAACCAAAAGGGATTGTGGTATTAGCGGTATACAACGTTTTAAGGTTAGTCTCAGGGTTATTTGTGTATGAAATACCAGAAAGAAGGTCCTTGAAACCAAATGGTAATTATTCAAGAAAGTATGTTGTGTTTAAGCAAAGGTATCCTAAAAGATGATGAAAATATTCTGACATTTTTTTTACATATATTATTATTTTTTAATATATTATTCAGTTGGAAACAGTGAGGCATAGTTTTAATAATCAGCATGTCATATCTCATCCTCAGGAACCCAGGGGTAACAGTCTGTCACCTGTTCCTAACTACCAGAAGAAATACCCCTGGGAACAGACTCATCTGTTTTGACTTGTACTGGAAGTCAAATTTCAAAATGGCAACATAAAATTAGATGTTTTTTAAAATAATTTAATGTAATAATAAATTTAAATATATTAAAAAAAATTAAACATAGATCCACTATGCTTAGTGCTGATTGGTGGACTTGAGTTGAATTTTGACTTCTGGCACAAGTTCCAACAGACTAAACTCCTTTTCCAGGGGAATATCTAGTGGTAGTGAGGAACGAATGACAGAATTTTACCCTTGGGTTCCTGAGGATGGTTATATCTGTGTTCATAGTAAGAGCCATTCTTAGATATTGCTGGTGTTCACAGCCACCATCTAACAAAAGACTTGTCAGTAGCTCATTCTTTTACATCCTGGATTTTTCATTCTCTTGGTAGGATTGTAGCAAGGCCAAAATTAAAATATCAAGTTTTCAAGCCATGCTCATATATATTACTGCGATTTTCATAATTACGAGAACAGAGAATTTTGCCAATGTGTAAAACAGCCTTTTCACTGCTGTCAAGCAATGATAATCAGTCAGTATCATTTTTTGACTGGCAACAGTTCCAACAGACAACTCCTCAACTTGTGTCCACATGTGTGTGTAGTTCCAGAAATCATTCATACCCCACCCACAGAGGATTTGGAATTTCCAAGGGGAGAGGGGACCTAAGAAAAATCCTTGGGGGGGTGGGGGGGGTGAAAAATTTTTGGAATTACACGATATGAAAATCATGATTGAAGTTGGCCATGAAATGTACATTTCCACCACACACATTTTTGACTTACTTGCTTTAAAGGTAGATTCCAATGCAGCTGTTTCCAGTAGTTCACTCTTGGAAACTGGCACATTGAAGGCTGCCCTGAAGGTTGATACGAAAAAATAAAAATACCTGGCCAGTGATGGCCCAATCCCCCCTCCCTCCCCACTTGCTATGACCCTGTCATGGATATGATTGAAAACCACTTCTAGAAGAGACAGCCAAGAGAAGTGACAGGAGAGAACAGAGAAAAGCCCTACAGTTAGACAACAAAACAAGAAAACAAGAAATGGACAAGTATGAATGGATGAAGGATGGAAGAAAAAATGAGCAAAATCCAACATGTCTGATCAATAATGATTACTTTTATTAAACTATAAATTTTTATTAACAATAATCTTAATAAAACATGAAATCCCTATCTCCTTGTCATCTTACAGGATGGCACGCCCAAGTATAGCCAATAATTTTAACGTACAGACTTTGTGTATATGCTTGTTTAGTAAAAAAATCAGCTTTGCATTAAATGGGTGGGCTTAGTGTAAAAAACAATTGTGTGTAGAAGTATAAGAATTCCTACCTTCCCTCTAGATTTGCTAAAAATCCGTTTTCGAGTTCTAAATTAAATGTGGACGCCGAATTTTTTCAAGACGTTCAAAATGCAAAATGAATGTAGAATCTCTTCTTTTCTCTTTTGGGCTTCCTGTGTTAGGGGAATCGAATTTCCACAGGGAAACCATCAAAGAAAGCAAAGACGCGCGCGCAAAAGTAACACATGCAAACTTCACGAAAAAGACGAATATATCCATTGGTAAGTCGCCAAAAATATCAGAAATAAGTTTAAAATAACTCTTATTCCCTACTTCTTGCTTTCCTCTTCTGTTTTCTTTCTTAACTTAGGAAAAAACTTGAATTTTCTTAATTAGTTTTGACCTGTAAGCTCATGTCCTTTCACTGCACCGTCTCAAACTTTTTGCTTGAACTTCTTGTAAGATGAAGAAAGCGAAATTTAACCGTAAAATGTTTATAAAACAAGCATCTTTAAGTTTAGATACTATGAACTCAACTAGTACCACCAGCTGATTTATTTATTAGCTGTAAAATGCACAGTCCTCTCTAGTCTGAACTTGTCAAAACACATGGGTCTTTGATAAATTCCTCCTTTCATTCAGTTCATTTTGCCATTGCTCTGTAAACTTTTAGCCCCACAAAGACCGTCAGGCTCCCAGCCATGATTCCAAGGGACAGACCTCCCAATGTTGAACCAAAAAACGAAGTGAATGCTGACAGGAGTGGATGTCCAGAGTTGTTTCCAAGCAAAGGTGAATCTACTTGATCAGGAAATCCAGCTTCTGGAGAGAGGGGGGTTTTGGGCGTCTTTGGCTTTCCCTGTAAACCAGATAGGGTTAGAATAAAGTTGAAAAGACCCTTTCAATATTGCGATGCTAGATGAACTTAATCAAGGGGGCCATAGCAAAAGAATTTTGCTCTCTTGGGAGCTATAGAATAGGCCATTTCCACTACCAGAATCCTTTGCACTCTTTCTTTTGTTCAGTTCATTAGCAACAATTGTCTTGCTATTCTCGTGGGATTAAACAAATTTGAATGAGAAAGAAAATCTGCAAAGCATTCTCGTAGTTGTAGTCAAATGACGCCATCATGTAAATGACCTATTGATTGTCTTGTTCTGCTGATGGAGTTGCATTCTGGCATGCTTCAAGGGGTCTTATACCCCTTTTGGTCTTCAGGTTGACTTAGCCTGCACACAGCAAAATGAAAACCTTTGGTTATGTTAACCCAGGATTTTAGTTCTGTTGCATGCAGACTACTAAGGTTGAATGATCCCTCGGCCACTTTTATCCAAAACCTGTGTTCAGTATACGTAGTGGCTCCTAGTTGAGGATGGACTAGATACATATATCTTATTAGACAGTTTAATGTGTAGTATGGCTGGATATTTTACGAGTCACACCAAAATACAAGTGAACGAGTAAAATATCCAGCTATACTACACATCAAACTGTCTAATAAGCTATTTATTATACACCTGCTGCTTTTTCCATAAATTTTTCCGTTATTTTTACTAAAGAAAAAACCTCAAAAGTCTTCAAAGTTTTAATTCTTTTGGATGAGTGCGTGACGCGCGTGACATCACTGGCGGCTGACGTCAGCCATGTGCTACGTGATTGGTCAAAAGAAGAGCAGATCTAAAACTAGTTTTCATGGAGACCAAAATAACGTGTCAGCGATGGTGAATATAGAAAAACTCGTCAAACCAGTTTCCTACTGTAAAAATACGGTGTGATATTTGGACTCATTTTGGCTGTTATTTGTATAGTAGAATGTACAGGTGTATAATAAAACAGAGTATCATTTTAGGCCTGGTTCACACGAGCATTATAATCATGGTCATAAGCAACATACGCAGACTCGGTAGCGTACTGCTCATTAGCAGCACTTGTTTTCTTTCACACCAAGGTGATAAATGTGTTACCAAGTCTGCATAAGTTGCTTAAACAACCCAAACTCTAAATTTAGATTTTTGGACTGGCTGATTACGAGTATGATGCTTGTGTGGGATTTTGGAAAAGTATTTTCATGATTCTGACTACCTGTACCACTTAATAGTTACAGTTGTGTATCAAAAGCATTAAGGATGTAGCTAGAATGAGAAATTTCACCTTTTGTGCCTGATAACACATGATTTTGAGTTTTCCTCAACTGGACATTTTAACTGGACTGCCTTCATTTGTAGCAAGTTCATAAGGACTGTACATGTAGCTTATAGAATATCTCAAAGCTTTAAATCTCTGACTGCATTAGAGTGTCTAAAGATGAATGAGTATAGAAGCTAAAGCATGTTAGGGACTGTTCATTTTTTACCAGGGGGAGGGGGAGGCAGTGCATTTTCCTTGGTAGCCCTTACAAAAAAATCTGGCTCCCCCCTCTGTTGGTGTAAAAAAGGTGGCCCCTCCCATGTTTAATAAAGCTGGATACATGGCTTCCCTGTTTTTACTTGATTTTTCCCTTGCCCCCCCCCCTCCCTTGAGCCTGTTTTATATTAATGACCCCCCAAATCCCCCCCCCCCCCCATCCCTGGTAAAAAAATTAACGGTCCCTTATCTCCTTTTGGTTTTTATCTGAGGTTGAGGCTTTGGTGATCCATCTTTAGTATCATTTAACACAAGTCCGACTACATTTCCAGCCATTTACAATATAGAGACTTAAGTGTCGTATAACAACAAAATATCATTCTACTTACTAGTATTCTTTGCTCTGCACCTTTCTCTACTAACAAGGCCACTGCTACATCTGATGTTCGAAATGCTTGCACAGCATCATCATGTGTAATGCTGTCCAACCTTGTATCATTTACCTAAAGTCAAGGACAAAGAAATACTCTTATGGTAAGTAAAACTACCTTAACTGACTTGTGTACTACATGGATAAGGGTGTAATGATGAGAGTTAAAGATTTAGCATTAGAGATAGCATTGCAATAGGAGAAATGACATTTCTTCAATTGCAATCTAAAGGCAATACATGTAATTTTCCTTTTTTCCTTGAAGAAAAATTACATGGCTATCATAGACAATCATACCCTAAAGAAAGAAAGAATATCATTTAATATTTCATGGAACTATCTTAATATATATTCTTACTGCAAGTATTCTGTCTCCTCGACTTAATCTTCCATCCACACCAGCAACACTTTTAGCACGTATGTTGGTGACAAAAATTCCTGTGTCACATCCCACATGGGGGTGGTCAATTCCACCTCTGATATTAAAACCAAACCCTGAAAGATATAACAACTTAAGATGATCTTTTTAATACAAAAAATACTGGAGTTACATTAACTGCCAATCTTTATCAATACTCTGTTGTATCATATTTAAAGTTGGAGATACATGGATAGAGAATAATTATTAGAGAGGTTGAAACAGATATGAGGATCATGGAAGCAAGCTGTGGACCTCTTGCTAATTTTCCCCTGTTCACAACCCACAGTAGTAGTCAAGTAAACAAAGAGCTCTAAAGCTTTTTCCAAGGTCCTTTGATTCAAACAAGCTCTGACAGAGAAACTCGAATTTTGTTATGGCTTGAAGATTCTGAAACTTCAGCTGTTTATGTAAGAAGCATTGATTTGAATGATAAAATTGGAACTGCGGCTTTCGTATCAGAAATCACACAACCAAAGTAAGATCAGCTTCAGGCTAGTTGTAGGTTTCAATTACATGACGTCACATATCTACGCATTTTGAATGGCTGACTGTTTAACACACCTCCGACCAAAATTTACGAAAGTTCGCAATATGAAATACAGCAGACGAAAAAAGCGGAGTTTTAGAAAGTCTATTTGGTTTTTTTGCCTGGCGAGAAGCAAATTACCGTCCTACCATGATCTAAGGCGTAAACTTTAGAGTGCAAAATTAGAAATATATTTTTTCATGCCGTGACCCATGAATATATCAAGTAAGCTAAAAAAAAAAAAAAAAACATAAAATATATCTTTATTTAAGTGTCTAGTCGTTCTAGCGCGAGTGCGCTAATTGGGGACACTTTCACTCACACACACTACCACTACATTATATATTATATACACACAACTCTCAACTCACATGTTGATTTTTACAGAGGGAGGAAAACCGGAGAACCCGGAGAAAAACCCTCGTGGCACAGGAGAGAACAACACATCAAACAAACTCAACTCACATACGATCCTTTCGACGCCGGGGCTTGAACCAGGGACCATAGAGGTGAGAGGCGAGCGCTCTCACCGCTACGCCACCCATGCCACCCACGCTAAAGAACTTGGAGGATCACAACAAATCGTACCGTAGTCTAAACATAAGAACCTTCCTATGGGACGTCTTTAGACATCCTGATTTTGAATAAGAACTGTTAGATTATAAGAAAAACTTAAGCGGTATTCGTACCATGTTCGTCTCTGTGAAGGTATATTGTCACGAGATCCGATTCATCTTCTACGGTCTTTCTCAACTCTTCCCACACATCCTTCCTCTTTTCCTCGGCCGTTTCAACCTGTATATTAAAGAAATTACATGTATGAAGCTTTCAGTGGCGAAAATCAGCCTTTCTGGGCCAGAGTTTTGAAGGTTTTGGACTCACTTTCTCGTCTTCGTTGGACATCTCTCCAACTGAGAATCTAACTCCAGACATTTTGGGAAAGGCGTTCCTTGCTGTGGACGAGTGGAGCTGGGGCAGCGGCTGCGTCAAACATTAAAACGAGGCTCAGTTTATTTTTAATTACACTGAGCTATTTTAAGGTTTATTTTTTATTTCTATATTCTTTAGCAAATCATTTTCGCGATAAAATATTTCGCGAGCAACAACTGCCGAGTTTTTGGTGTTGCCTGGCGTTTCCTTAGTAACCTGTGCCTTGATTCACTATTCTTTGTTGGATAAGTTTTCTACACATGATAATCTGTCTTTAACAAGTCCATTTTTTATCATTACGCTATACTAGCAAGCTGCTGCATGCATATTTTAATTTTGAGTAGTTTGGTCCTTTGTTTGTCTTCGTGTCGTTCTTCTTTCCCCCAGTTTGAGTCACGTGGTTTTTCTGGAGGGAAAACACAAGTCAGAAACTGTCCAATCGCGCTCTTGACGACGAACTCCGGAGTCGCACTAATCATCCTTACGGGTTTACTATCTTCAACTGTTCTTTCCACTTCCTTTTTGTTTTGTTTTACTTTGGCGTACATCAACATGAATTCTCTTATGGCGTCTTCCTTTTCTTTACTGGCGTAGTGACTTTTCTCTCGACTCGTTTCCGGGCTGCTACGAGCTGTGTTGCTTCTATTCTTTACCCGGCTTTTAGCAGTTAAGCAAGGCCGGTATGTGTTTGAAGATAACGGTTTGATGATCCTCGTCTCTTCTGTTTCGACTTTGTTTGTAGGAGTTTTCTTGTCCGGCCAAGGTGAAGACATCTTTCCTGATCTAACAACTTTCTTTTGCATACTAACAGACCTTGAATACGCTATACTTCTTTTTGGATTGTCAAATTGGTTAATACCTTGGCTTGCTTTGGAATGAAAACTGTTCATGCTTTTAGTTTCCCACTGCGATACACCACTCCCATCCTCTCTGGAACCACACTCAGATTTTCGCTTCACAATGGAGCCACTCCTACCAGATTTTGAAGATGCCACAGACTTTGCCATCAAAGATTCTAGATCCAGATCGGATTTTTCTTCTGCAATCACTGAGAATGCCCCTTCCTCGTTCACGACCCTTAAACCAGCAATAGATTTGATCAAAACGCTCTTCCGTCGCTTCTGGATGATTCTTTGTAGAGACGTCTTAATCGTAGCGTCGGTCAGTGTCTCAACAAATTCGTTTTCGTCTTGTATCTCTTGTACGTTATTCGTGGTTGTAACGTTTTCTCTTCCTTCGCCGTTGGCTTCTTGAGAGCTTTGGCTTGTGCTTCTTTTCCTTGGAGACGTTGTGTTGTTTGGGAAGGCTTGTTTAGAATGATTTGAACGGAAGCCTTGGACGGAAGAAGTGTTTGACACTCGTCTCACGGCTTCTCTGTTCTTTTCTTCTTGAGCAGGCTTTTCCTTCACCAAACTCTCTGTATCAAAGCAAGCATCATCTTCCTCTTTACTCTGAAAATGTCTGCTGTAAATATTCTTGTTTTGACTTGCAAAAGTCGCCTCTGATTCGATATCTGAACGCCTTGGAAATAAACTGTCGGTATCCCGTTTGACGTCCTTTTCTAACAAGCCTTCGTTTTGCTTCACCGACCGCTGGGATTCAACTGCACTGGAAAGTCTCGAAAGACTTGGCGCTGCAGCTCCAATCGTTTCAGCGCTAACTGGATAACGATGACTCGATATATTCTGCCATTTGCTCGAATAAACATGACGACCAGAGCTTTTCGGGTTTGCTTTGTGCCGTTGAACCTGCTCTTTGAGTTCTTTTCTCATCATCTTGATGGACACTTGCATGGCATCTGCTTTCCACGACAAAGCGGAATTAGAATTAATGCGTCCTTTTGACGGACCAGAAGTCAAACCTTGGATTAGTGCCTTATCACTGGAGATCGAAGGATTCTTCGAGTTGGTCGCGTTCATGATGTACATCATTTTTCGAAGAGTTACATTCTTGTTATCTTCATGTTGGCCCATGCAATACTTTTTCTCACCCCGACTTGACTGCATATTCCCCGATGCCTGTTTGACGAGATAATACCATGTGGAAAAAAACTCAAATCCATTTCTTTTGCTCCATGTCTTTTAGCTTTAATTAAACGTAATGGTTGATACTTAGAGCCAGGATTCGTTCATCTTTACAATTTGTACATTACAAATGACTCGAGTAAACACCACTTTGGATTTTGACGGCGGTAGTCAAGGGCGTTCGTTATGTTTGTCTAACGATTTCAAAATTAATTCCTTCTTTTAGTCCACGTGATTTCCTGCCTTTCTAAGCTGTAATGGTTGCTGTTAAAGAAAAAGCAACCAACAGTATCAAACAAGATCTAGTCATCACAAGACGGTCTCTAAAGGCGAGCTCGACATGTTTTATTGGTGTGTTTGCATTTGACAAATAACCTATTGAATGAAAAGAATCGTTGTGTTAGAGATTAGTGTCTAATTGTGACTCATTTACACCGAAATAAGAGGTCCGTGGGGACTTGCTTTCATTCAAAACACCGTTTGCTTTCAGATCTCTTAAGTATTCTACGTATCTCGCCCTCGGTTTGTTAGAGTGAATGACTTGTGAATTAAAAAACCTTTGGAAATTCTAATCCCCCGTTCCCCTAGACGCTAATTATATTCTTTTCATCCATTAGTGCTCCATTCAACATAACAGTTCAAAGTTGAACAAAAACCGTACAGAGAACTTTAAAAAACACAAATTTTTATCTACTTGGAATCTGAACTAAATCTGAATGTTCCATTTGATAATCCTGGTCAATGTTCAGTTTATTTCACTCTGACTCGGATGTAAGATGTTTCGTGAAAACATGAAGCATTCACGTTAAACGTAATTGATTTTTTTAGAGTGTTTACTTTGACGAAGTGCCTTGTTTGAAAGTAAGCTTAAAAGCAGGAAATAACATGAACTAGTATCTGACATGTCTAATATATAATTGTTCATTGTGTATTAAAACCTGAAAATTGTTGGACCAAAAATGGTGCTTAAAGGTCTTTCTCTGCTGAAGCCCTGCGCAAAAAAGCAATGAGGCAGCACAGAGTAAACAAACACGGTTGCCTTGACAACATGCTTATATGGTATAATATTTATGGGCTGTTTTTGTCAGATTACTGTGACACCTTCTCACGACTAAACCTCTATCGTCATTGATGCACGTAATTACTGTGATTTCTAGCACAGATGCCTTTTTAAGAATGGCACTTTCTTGTGGCTTGCAGAATAATAAGAAGTATATTGTAGTCCTTCATTATTTATGCAGTAAATCTTTGCCCGCAGTCTTGATAGTACCACACAAGGTAAAAGAGCAGTTGCACCAAAGGAAAAAGTAGAAGACCCTGGCAGGTCCTAGTTAAGGTGTTTTTTTTTTTGTGGTGGTTAAAGAAACGATATGTTACTGCAGTTTGGATATGTTAGTTGCTTTGTTTAATGCTTATTACTGAGGTCCCAATTTTTCTAGTAGCCAAGAACCAGAACTCATAAAATCACCACCCGGAATCCGATTCAGTTAGACCCGTACAAATGTGTTAGGGATTGCCGCATGGGGCTTTTGTCATTTGCATCAAATGAGCATATGATTCTTTTTTAGGTGTTTCCTTTTCATAAGTAAAGTCACTTGACAATGACATCGGAGGATGTCGAAACGTTGTATTTTAGCGTTTGTCTTTCTTCTAAATTTCATTACCAAAGTTAAACTTATTAGTTTCCTTTTCTGCTTTGTTTATAAAAACTAATGCTTGTCATCAAGGCCACATTTTTTGCCTACCCACCATACGAAGCTCCTGAATAAACAGCCGATACTTATGGTGCGTACCCAAAAAGAGTCTTAATTCAGTTGGATCAAAGAAGGTCGTGCATCTTTCAAACTAAACTGTTTGCCATCGAGACCACAGTTTCTCTCTTACTGAGCATGATGTTTATGAGTGTGTGCCCCAAAAAAGGGTCTTTATTCATTTGGATCAAACGAACGGATCATGCGATCTTATGTGCTTTTCTGAGCTTTGTTCAAACTTAACTGCTTGCCATCGAGGCCACAGTTTCTCTCTTACCTGAGCATGATGTTTATGAGTGCGTGCCCCAAAAAAGGGTCTTAATTCATTTGGATCAAACGGACAGATCATGCTTATCTTACGAGGCTTTCTTTGCTTTGTTCAAACTAAAGTAATGCGTTTGCCTCTCTTACCTGAGAATCATTTTTGACCCATGTGCATGGTGTTTATGGGTGCTTGCCCAAGAGGCATCATCATGCCCGTCAATGGCCCTTGCATGAGTCAATGGAATCAAATCACCAGGTTATAGGCTCACATTAAAGAAGTTTTCAAATACTGTCAGTCATATTCAGGTTATTACTTCATTAAAGCAATAAGACTGACCAATAATACGTGATAACTTCCATGTACTTTATGAAGTTCCTTTTCATCCTTAAGTACTCTATACAAAGAAGTTTATTGTTCATTGAAGTGGGCTTTTGAGAAAGTCCCAAGAGGATTCAAACTCCACGTACTAGGTCACTAGCACAAGAGTGTTTTCTATTGTTAGCAACGGCTTGTAAACATGCTGTTAGTCACAAATGAATTAAAAGTTTGTAGCAGATGCATTGGCAATTGTGTTGGAAAGAGCTATAACTACTTGTAAATTGGATCGTTAATTGACTCCGACTTTAGTTTGACGCTTCATCTTTACTACCAGTGATAAGCAAACACGTTTTCTAAAGAATTTCATCCGGAAGAGTTTGGAAAGCATGGAGTTGCAGGAACAAAGCCTTTTAACTCTTGTTTTAAATTCTGGAGTAGCGAGTGAGCGAAGAGAAGCTTGCGAGTTCCTCGACTTAAAAACTCGAGTTGCACAAGAAAAGTACCGACAACTAAGCGCCGACCTTGAAAGAAGAAGAATTCGTAAGTACAATTTCCACTTAGAAGAACAGAGAAAAGTTGAGCAAGAGCTCGACGGACTCCATAAAGACCGATTGAGATTTGAGAGGGAAAAACAGCTGAGAAAGAGAAAGAGTTTTTCCTCTCGAAGCAGAAAACAAAGTATAAAATCATCATCAAAAGAGGAAATGATTACGCTTCCTATGAATGAAGATGCACTCGGGGGATCCGCGTCCATAGCTTTTGATCCTAAAGTCGAAAAGTACTCAAGGAGAAGAAGAAGAAAAGCAAAGACCGAGACTTTTGTAACCAACTCGAGGAAAGCCGAGAAAGGTATTGCAGATGATGCTATTAGTTTTCCTTATCTAAGCGAAGGAGAAGTCAAGAAGTTCCACCAAAGCTGTAAATCCGCGGCAAGAAGCGGTGAATGTCGTCGCTGGGGTGCGGCGTGGCTGTATGCCAAGAAGGAGCAAGAAACAGCGATGAACAAGAACGAGAGGTGGACGTCGTTGCTGCTGAATGCAGAAAAAGAAAAGATGAGGGTTTTATGTGAACGATTGATTGCTTCGAAGGAAATAAAGCCTACGAGAGTCCTGGAGTGCTGGGATAACTCTGGTCACAGTCAGCTTAACTCTAATTCCCAAAAATCATTCACGAGCAGTGATGTGACAGAGACATCAAAAAATGAGAAAGAAGGCGATCTGAAAAATGTGGTGGAAGACAAAGAAAATGTTTTGAACAGAAGTGACTTGGAAGAAAAGGGTCGTAATAACAAGAGAGAGAAAAGTCCGCCAACAGCAAAAACACAGTCAGCGACCACGAAGCAAAGTCAAGATGGCAGTCAAGGTCATTCATCCAGTATTAAAGTAAAGGGAAGTGAACTCCCTTTCGTTTCTCCGTTTTCTAAAGGAATAGCCTTAACAAGGCAGTTGGCATGTTTCCCGGAGTCTACCAAGAAAGAAATGTCAAAGGAGACAAAGCAACAGACTTTGTTGCAAGAAATTGCTTTACAAGATTTCAAAGGTTTTAAAGAAAAAAGTGACGCAGGAACGGTTAGATTTTTGCCAGAGCTTTGATAAGTTTTTGGCTTCATTTTGCAGACAGATACTAAAGAGGAACCTGGAAACGGCATTTCATTGATAGTATTGCTGAAATCTTGACATCATTCAAATTCGTCGACATGCCTACTGTTCAGCGGTATCGAAATGACATTCATTGGTAACCAGGCTACAGTGTTCGTAACCTGGCAACGACACTTCACCATATTCATTGGTGTGGCCAAAAAAGGAGAACCGTGTGTTTGATAAATTGACAGTTGATTGAGGATGCTTTCCTCAAAGATATAGAATATATTTGGGAGGACACCGCGGTCAAACGTCTGTGCATGTGATACCAAAAAATCAAATAGGTAGATGTACGCAGATCAAAGTTTTCATGTATTAGAGCTAGAATTTCCTACTTTTTATC
>WUCR03131333.1:0-13358 GCA_009858155.3 Phymanthus crucifer
GCTGTATCCAGTAACTATTCATTGATATTCACTTCACCTTTTTTAATATCATACACAAGGCATTTACAAGATCAAATTCATTTTAAATCTAAACAAAAATATTCTAAAAAACGTTTAATAATTGTATAAGCATAAGCTTAAGGTACAATTTATTAAAATTGTTATGGCAAATGTTTCATCATGTACTAAATTAAAAAATAAAAAGAAGTTAATAATCAAAACTGTTGTCCTATCAGTACTTCCTTCACTCTGTGAAGGCCGATTCCAATTTGTCAGTTGCAAAATAAGAGGGAAATTGGGCTGAATTGCGACCTCAAAGCATATGCATAGATTATTTGGCTGGTTAGACTAAACGAGAAATGGCATTTTTGAACACAAATTAACTTAAAAATAATAAAAATGTTATTCTTATTGAAGATGTCATCCCTGGAGCCAAAATACCTTGAGAATTTTTAGGACATTGTTGAATATGGCATGTGTGCAGCCAAATAATCTATGCATGCTTTGTGGTCACAATTCAGCCAACTTCCACTCATTTTGCAACTGACGAATATGTAATAGGCTGTTCTACCTCAGGTAGACCTGGCTTCTTTGACTCAAGCTTACCAAGGATAAAAACTTACATTCACGTTTTCCTCTATGAAGACATAGTCACCACCAAGAAAACAAATTATTGCATTCCAGAATAAAAAGATCTGATCAATGGAAGCTTATTTTAAAAGCTCCTTGGCCTGTTAAATGAATTAGTTTTTCTACTAACTGAATGCTATTTAATGTCTTTAACATACTTGTATGTTATTTGTTCCTTCAATGTAATACTCAACCTTTTATTTGACAATTGCACTCCTTGTGTCTTCATTTCATTGCTAATGTTTTTAGCTCTTGGCAATGTTCAAATCTGCTAATGCATCCTCCAGTTCTCTTGTCATGAATGCTACTCTCTTCTTCTCACGAGATAAAGAATCTGTTCAAGAGAAAATAAAAATGATATTAGATTCAAGTATGTTGTCAACAAATGTTGTCTCAAGCTTATGCTTAGAGCAACAGATATCTTTTTAAATTCAAATTGCAGATGCATTCAATTCATGTTTAATCTTTATGTGATCGATGTTTATGAATGGGAAAGAAAAATACACCAAATCATGGACCCTGTGACTCAAGGTCAGCCCCTGTAGAGTGTAATATGTTCTTTAGAATTTAAGTACAGGCTGTGGAATATTTATATTGCCTCAATTATTCTTTGAGGTGTTGATTCCTAACATTTCAGTGGATTGTAGTCAAATCCTAAAGAATATCTTACATGCTACCAAGGCCGACAATGAGCCACAGGACCGTGAATTGGTGTATTGTTGAACTTGAGCAACAAATATGGTTTGAATTTCTAAAATTTGTTCGAGTAATGCATGCGATTGATGCTAACCTGGAAAATGTGTCTATTACATGCACTTAAAATAGTCTGGAGTGAAGTATTAGTAAGCAAAGAAACCTTTACTGCGATTTCCTGTTTTCTGCGAACTCAGACATTCCAACGATTAGTTGTGAAATGGGTTTTTTGCTACCGTCAATCAATGCTAATTAGTCGGTACCTCTTATCTTTGTTATTGACGGCAGCCAAAATCCACTAGCCGTTGAACGTCTGAGTTCGCAGAAAATGGAAAACTGCAGTAATGAAAGAGTAAAACATAATGCAGTTTGTGTGCAAACATCTGTCACTAATCTGCCCAAACTACACCATGATTCACTATGTTTATGGACTCCAGGTTGCTATCATAAGCAAAGACTTACTTTACAGCATTTATAGGAGATTTTGCAGTCCTAAATAACAATGCTACACATAAAAAAGAGAACTTACTATGAACTTTGTCGCATTGATTCTGAAGCTGTTTAGCCTCGATCTGAGAATCATCTGCTCGCAGGATAGCACTTTTACGTCTCAAATCCAGGTCTTCAATCTTATCTGCGAAATAATCAATCCTCTTGAAACGACGCTCTGATTTTCTTTCCAAAGTGTACAGATCTTTACACATGGTTTCGATTTCTTTCTCAAGAAAAGTGATTTTCTCTTCTGCTTCTTCAGCCCTCTTGTTGGCAGAGGCAAGATTGGCCTTTGTTTCATTAAGACGTGTCTTGGCTTCCTCGAGTCGGATTTCCTTCTCGTCAACATCTCTCACAACATCAGCGACTCTGTCTTCAAGAAGACAAATCTGATCACCATGGTCATACTCTTTGCCTTCCATGGTTTTTCTATCCTTTTCACTGTCATCAGCTTCAAGTGCTTTGGCCTGAACTTTCAGAGAAACCTGGTAAGTCTTCTCATTCAATTTCTCAATCTTTGTCTCGATATCTTTAATGGCATTTTTGAGTCCATCTGCTTCCATTTCAGCCAGGATTGCTCGTTCTCCTTGTCTCCTTAGTAGCTTTCGGAAATACTTCTCTTTGATTTCAGCCTTTTCGATTTCTTGTCTAGTTTGCACAACTCTTTTCTTGAGGCCTTCCATGGTTTATTTGGCTGGTGTGTCTGTGGATAAGAGTCCTGATCTGATAATATTATTGTCACCTAGTAAATGAATAAAAATGGACTAAAATTGATTTCCCCTGGACTTACATTTTACAGTAATTTTTCCAATTACAAAATCTCAAAACTCCTGATGATAACCATTTTTCTATTTCCCTAGAAGGTTCGAGTTATCAGTAATTTAACAGTACCCTATTCAAGCTATTGCTTCTTGATATTGTTTACAGTTCAATAAGTATGACAGCCTCTCAAGACTGCAATCAAGCTTGTGATAAGCAAAAAAGTTTATTTCCAAAGAACAATGTGAAACAACCATTGATTGAAAACTGGAAACTGCAGCAGCCACTAGAAGGTACTCTCTTAATTTCTTGGAACATCTAGCATGAAGATCATTATAATGGCAAGACACTGAGTTATGGCAAGAATCCCGAGTCGTCAATTACAAAGTAACTAAATCGTTTTTCTTATGTAAATCATCTAAAAAGATCGCAATCCCGAGAGTTGATGCTTCAAGGAAATTCTATAACAGCTTTTGATCTTGAGTTGGAGTTCCAAAAGCCGTAAAAATTATCGAAGAATATGCAGTTATTGTGTAGACAAGATCGTCTCGGTCCATCGTCACGCCATGCTCTCGAGGCTTTCGAAATGTTATTCTATACCATCAAGGAAAATACAATCCAACAAAGCCTTGCCGAGGAATACGATCTAAATTCGTTCCGAGGTTTGGTGTATAGGAGTAAGAAAGCCATGAGGAGTTCATATTCGAAGTATAATTGATTCAATAGAGCAAGACGCATCAAAACGCGTTGTACGAGCAACAAAAGACCTTCGCAAACCTTCGAATTATAAACCCTCTATATACCGAATGCGAGGGTTTTTATTCGATTGATTCGTAGAAGGATTCATAAAGAAGGGACAGCGATCATATTTGGCTTACCTTGGTATAATTTTCAGGGTAGAATAAGCTTTTTTCAACCACACCTCTATTCAACACTACACAACAACAGCCTCCATTTGCCACTACCCTTCTTCCATGCACACTACGCATGCTCGACGACAGATCATTCCGCTGGACACATTGGCGCACTTGTGCCTGCACATTCATCAGTACTTGTAAAAATTAATTTCTTGGCAATAAAATATTGTAATGAAACACGCCAATTATACAAGTTTTTTTCTTAATAGCCTCCCTTCGTCGAGAAACTCTATTCTTGAGTCTGAGTCACTGTGATATCACCATTTCTGCGTGGTACAAAACCCACGCTTCTTGTCTCGGTTGCACAGGGACCTACAATGAAAAATGGAAATTTCCTTTTCTAGATATACGACAATCATGAAAGAAAAGGGAGCTTCTAATGGTTTGCGTGGAGGTCAGGGAAGAGGATGAGCAATCGACTCAGCGCGGCACTCTCTGGCCACAGAAGTGATCGAAAGGTGCTCTTTACATTGTGGACTGCATGAATATGCACAAGGAAAGTGACAAAGAATGCAAAACAACTGAAAAACTGAGACTAAAGCAATCGAGAGGGAATTTATTGGCTTCGCAAAGTGCGCATGTATGGGAAAGATCACGCAACACATAAACCACTAATAACCGGGTCGATTAGTATATGTAATAGGACCCCATGCTGTCCAATTAATAAAATAATTGGACAGCTACGTATATGTATATGAAGGCTATTTTTTCAAAAGGAGTATAAATGGGAAATGGGCGTGGTCTCTCGAGAGGGAAAATTTTTTTTATCCCAATTGTAAAAGCCACGTTTTAATTTCTTTTATCGATAAATCTCGACATCAAAAGGGTCTTAATAAGGAAGGCCCCTTTGGTGTCACTTTTTTTCATATGTATATGATAAATGAGAAACTAAATTATCAAGCTGTGGTAATACGAGCAACAAAATCGTGCAACTCGTCGCGCAACATCGTTGCGTTGGAAGTTGCAGGCTGAGCGAATGGTGCTCGTATTACCACCCGGCGCGCAACAAATTTTCTTGTTGCAGAGAGCAGAAAGAGCGTCTACTTCGTGCATCAAATATTGGGGGGTGGTAATACAAGCAACATTCGATCTGCAACTTGCAACGCAACAATGTTGCCCGACGAGTTGCACGATTTTGTCGTATTACCGCACCTGAGAGGCGGCACGTATCACCTGTGCTGAAGTCAGTCCTAATGGGGTAACCAATAAATGGTATAGAGCGAGAAAATCGGGGACTTCGTGCACTGGGGATCGCTAACGAAAAACAGTACATGGGATTGGCATATGGACACAGCATGTGCAGGCCACAAATATGGAATCGCGGAAAAATGGGCTGGGAAAATACATTATTTTGTGTCCATGTTAATTGGGCCTTGTTTTCAGCCAAATATTCCTTTGAATTCTGCAGATGGAATCGAGGCAACAAGGGCCAGTTAGCAATGAAACAAAAGATTCATGCATTTTCCGCCATTTTGGAATGTGTTTGAGATTAGGACCCCCATCACCTTCAGGACCCTCGTGCTACACTCTAACTGATTCATTTGGTACGCTAAATATGTATCAGCGTGTGTTGTTGCTATTCCTAGTATACAGGTTCTGTAATTCAAAACTGATCTATTGACACGCTGGCACTTTGCGTTTGAGGCTTTGCAGCTAAGCACGATGTGTTGAGTATGGTTTTAGCATTGTTTATTTCCAAAGTATTTTAGGTTTATTGTTCTAGATCTGAAGTTTTGATTCTGATTAAATAATATCCTTGAGGACAAGCTAATACTTCCAATATAAACCGGCAGTCATCCTACGCTCTGCACTTGACAAACCTTTTAACTCTCTAACTCTTATGGTCAAAAACTCACTATATTTGGGCCGTTGAGCATCATTAGGCTTATAAGAAAAATTGAAAGCGCTTTTGGAAGACTTTAATTGGCATACTATTCTCAAAAATGAAGAACGCGCGCGACCGATGCCATTTACAAAGGCCGTAAGATTGTCCAATAAACCACTCGAAAACGGAATTCATAAACTCTTTCGTGAGGGCCCGTAAAATTACCTCCAGAGACTGCTATCATAGTCCCATGCGGTGGCTGTTTGTTGTTGGCCATAATCTTCTCAGTACTTCCTTTTGTACTTTGCGCAAATGAATAAAATAGTAGAATTTAGAACCCGGAAACAAACTCAACCGTGGCGCAGCAAAATGAAACCTTTTTCTCGGTGGTTGGTGTCGTAGCTCTGAAATGACGCGATATACGTACAGGATATGTGTTTTGTAAGCACTGGAAACGCGTCAAATGTGGTGACGATTTTGACTTCAGCAATGTCGCTCGACCTCTTTCACTTTCTAGAACTGTAGCGGAACATGTAGTCAAAAAATAATAAACCATGAAGTCCGAAATTTTTGACTTACCAATTCATTGTTTATACTGTATTTGGTTACAGAACGATCTCGTTGACCCAAATACGACGAAAATGCCAGCTATGCAAGGTTATCAGAAGCTAGGCACGCGTCAAAGCGATACAACCACGAGACAGGGATTACCCGTAAACAAAGACGACGACCGATCACGCAAACGGGCGAACAAACAACGATCCACTCCATGTGGATACCATAAAAGGAAATCCGTACAAATCGATAGCTTTTCGTTTTACGTTGTTCGGGAACACCTCGATAAAGCTTCGCCTATTTTCGCCGTCACCTCGAAGTCACGTTTCGACAAGTGGACTGAACATCTGTGCAAATGGCGTAAAACGGCTCGTTTGTTTTTTCTAATGGGTTTAATTATTGATACTGTTCCCAACCTATCTGATATTTCCGCCTTTTGTTGGTTGAGAAGTGGGAGTACACGGCTCTAGAACTTCGCCTAATCCCCAAGCAGCAAAAAATAAACACCAGATTTCCGAGTGTCGTAACAAAGAGTGGTATTTTGTGGGTAAAAAGGAATGAGTTGCTATCAGTAAAACTAACAAGAATAAGTCCTTATCATTATTAAAAATGTGGACTATGTTTACATCGGATCTACAATGATATATTAATAGTAAAAAATGGATAAAAGGCACGAGCAGTTTTAGCAGTCCCCATATCGATCGTTGTCCTCAAAATGACCGATCACCCCTGGGAACAAAACATTTGGGCCCACGTTCAAATTTGAATCAATGAAGACGAACTCCGCATAGGTAGATAGTTATTTCGTTTCTGTTTATCAATGCAAAGGTGGGTGTATAATATGCACTTCACTTTTAAGCTATCGAACAATATTGATGTGATTTCCGGCGACATTGACCATCAAAGTTGTTTGCCCCAACGAAGAAGACAAAAAATCCCTACAACAAAAAGCACGGTTTTAGAAGGAATTTGTAGCTATTTTAACGGAAAAAAATAGAAAACAATCAGAAATAATGAAGACAAAAGATTTAAAGATCAGTGTACCATCGTTGCCGGAAAATACGTCTGAAAACGTAAGATATCCTGAAGAAAATGAGAAAAAAATCCACGTTCTTGCCTTCAGGATTTCCTGCTATAAATATTTGTTCTGCGCATCGACAAGTTGGGCAAAAATAAATAAATACATAAATAAATAAATAAATGAATGAATGAATGAATGAAAACACAAATAAAAGAGGCGAACAAAGTAAATAGCAGGTCAAAACAAACCATTTTTTTTGGGTCAGAAACTGTATAACTTTCCTAGTGCTATGAGACTCACTCAACCCACTGGTGAGTTGTCTTTAATGAGTGTTCTATAAAGACCTTTTGACTGTTAAAGTGATTGCTTTAAAATTTCATTATAGTCAGTACTGATATAAATATCTGGACGCCCTTGACTTGCGGATGTGTTTTAGTATCATCGTATTGAGGACCTTCCCGTGGGTGATGTCGAACTGGTCTTGATTGTATCATGGAGAGTGCTTTCCAGTCTTAGCTATCGTTCGTTTTCGCTTCAAGTATGTCAGAAGTGATTACCAACAGACATCGCAAAGCATCGTGTAGGTGGGGTATCGATATTTAAAGATAACACAAGGCATTAAAAAAGATAGTTTATTTTAGGCTGCGACTTTGTGGTATTTATAACCTGTTGGCCTGTGGGGTACCGTTATCGATAATGAAAATGTGCGGGTAAAAATTATGTATATACTGTTGTTTAAAAAAAGGCGATTGCAACAGTAAGAGAGGAGTTGTTTGAGCAATCTTTCTCAACCGGAGGCCGTAGAGGAAAGCAGCGATCTGCACGATGAAAACTGAAAAAGAGCATTTTGTATTCGAAAAGAATGGGAAAACAGGAGATAGATTAAGAGAGGCTTGTGCACCAGTTCCACTCGCTTCCGAACATTCTTTCTTCTGAAAAAATAAATTTCACATACAATCAGTTTTTCTTGTTTTTTATTTATTACGCGATATTTTCCAAGGAAACCATTCACAGTTGCCTTGATTTGTAAATCTTATTTTTCGAGCGGTTGATCAAGTGGAACACACGTCAAGTTATTTAACGTGTCCCAGAGCAAAACTCTTCCGATAAGTCGACCTTGTTGAGCATTTAAGATAACTAATCACTACCTTTAAAGGGTACAATCGGAAGGAAACATGACCTTTCAGCAGGGCTAAAGATACTTTAATTGACAGAACACTTGATTATTTGTTTAGGGTTTCATCATAAGGCTGTAGTAACGCTACGTTCGATATTGCACGGCATATTAAGTACTGATGTTCCATTGAAGTGATTTATCTATAGGTGCCGAGAGAGAGAAAATAAATGAAGACATGTACAAGATTTCTTAAAGAGACTTTGTCTTTAGGAAGTTTTAAGGCAAATAAAACTGGGCTTATTATTAAAAGATATTGAAGTTTGGAATTAATTGCAGATTGGGCGCAGTAATTATTAAAATATTTTCATTTATAATTCTTCAGATGGACAGAGGAACTAGCCCAGTAGTTGGCCAATTTTTTTACCGGGAATGACATCCCCAAGAACACAAACATCAAAGCGTTTAGAATTCAAAAATAATACATCTGACCTCCAACGATAGTGTTATTAATACCTACAAATTTGTTGCCAGACATTCTAGATAGATCAAAGACAATACAGCACATTAGATGGCGAACGGTGACCTTCGTAACTCAAGCATAATCTGATTATAAGCTTTGACAGCCCGGTTCCCGGGATTCGAACGGAATGCCAAGCATTTAATCGTAATTGCTATCGGCTCGACAAAATGGGTTACTGACGTCACTCGAGCATTCCGAAGCCGAGACGATGAATTTTTGATTGACGGAACTTAAGAAAAGAACATCGCATTGTCAAAGGTCGGAATGTGCTCGTGCTCACTCGGATACCCAGTTGCCAGGGTGACATTTTGAAGAACTGTCCGGAGCGCCCACGCCAGAAGATTTCACTGGATAGACCGCATAAATATGTGTGACGATCTGCTACGCCCACACCTTGTTGCATAAATTAGTTGAACTTTCATCACTGAAGCGCGACACATATAAGCTAACGATCAGATCGAACTCACATGTTACAGCCGGAACACAGCGAACAAGTTTGGGAACAACGTTAAATAACGTGACACACAAAACGTGAAAACAATATTCTCCCTGGTGCAAGACATCCACAGATTTAACGAATGAATATTAACAATGTCATTCCCTCGTTTTCCTGCTTATGAAGGTATTTATCACAGAATAATTACACATCTAAGCTCGTACTACATGGACCATTTGAAAACCTGTAAATAGAGCTTTACGTGTGACGTTCACGAAAAACACTTATCAGTTTATTTATTAATAATATCGTAAAATTTATAGTAATCGACATCACGAATCTCTAGAAAATCATTTGAGATTCCCTGGCGCATGTGAAATTTTACTAGTTGACCATAGAGATCTGTGTCGAAAGAACGATCATTTTATTAGCTTAGACTGGTATCTACCTCGATGACTGTTGTCGTTGTATGTCAACATTAGACGAACAATACATTCGGCATTCCATTGATACGAGCTGGAAATGTATTCAGACTTTCGAAGTTGTCATAATAAAGCTACGTAGCCATAAACTCAGTCGTCAAATCGGATATTTTAAGCCTCTCAGATGGGCAGAAGACCGTTACAGAAGGGTTTTTTTCGCACGCGATTCTTACGATATCAAAAAATCAAGGCCCTTATAACGATTTCTGAATAACTTTTCCGAAGATACAACCATAGCTGAAATCTGCAAACCAGTCATGAATGATAAACTGAGAAAGACATAATGCAGTTGCTGCTAGACGCATTAATAGCCATCAACCCAATGCCTTATGACGGCCATAATATCTTATCATCATAAAAACAGTTTTTGAAACGAAAAAACTTCAAGACATCCAAAACTTTTTTGATGACAACAACCTCCAGTGACTAATGTTGCAATCCCAAATGCCTTTTTGAGATGTCAGGCAGTGTATATTTTGCAATCTGGATACACAATAAGGATATATATGCATTGTATCTATACTCTTAAGAGGACTACGAAGCAAACGCATGGCTTTTCAGCGTGGGTGGATCCAATAGTCAGACCTGGTCCACCATTATATAAATTGTAATTCGTTCGCCCTCGCAGTTATCAACTTAGCAAAAGCCATTTGCCTTTCAAATTCGCAATTTTCTTCTTGAATAGAACTTGAATTTCTAGAATGTCAAGTTTATGAGAAAATCATCAATGCTGAGAAGGTTCGCAGAAGCTAGATGGTACCTACACCAATCCTAAATGTTGAAAACTCCCCCTGTCAATTCTCACGCGAAAAATATCACTGATTCTTGTATAACTTGTTTTCTAAAAGCATGATTCGTATGCCGAAACAAAAGGTTTTTCAATTATATGCCACAACGGTTTTTCTGATAACTACAAGTTTGTAGTCGATAACTACTAGTTTATGGTCAATAATTTGACCTTCAAGTGACACTGGCCTAAAAAAATGTTCTTTCTCGTTATTTTCTCTACAAAGTTTGCTTTCCAATGAAAATAAATAAATAAATAAAACACAAAGTCGATCTTTAGTACCAAGATTTCTTGGTAGAGTTTTAGTTTTAGAGCGAAGAATTTCCATCAAAAACAACTAGACAGTATATTGTAGCACCTTTGGTAGACACCTGTATCAAATAGCATACCAACTCGTCCACCCACCTAGCGCTCAAATCGCGAATGGAAAGACTTGAAGCATTAATCTTTTTAAACGAAATGAATAATTTCTAGAACGATTTTCGTTGTTTGGCTGAAGCCGAGTTTAATAGCTAACTAGCTTAACTATCAGCTGGCTTGTCTTTGGGCGATATAATTCAGACGCTCTCATTGAACGATAGTGCTTCGAGAGTGGAGGCGTTTGAAGTGTTTTCAAAGGAGAAGAAAAACAGTTTTTGGTTTTATCCGACAGTTAGCAGTCTTATTTTTCTTGCACTGAAAGCAATAGTGCAAAATACTTTTCTTTTTACCAACATATTGAATTAGAATATATATTTTTTTGTTCTACTTGGTTGTTTGTCGTCAAAATTATTACTCAAATCAACAAAATAGGATATCAGTAAAATGAAAAGATGTTTATGGTTGTACTACATTTAGAGCTAGATATGTTCAACCTTAGTTTCGGTATTTTTGTAATATTAAAGCTAGTGTGATAATAGTATCGATGTCGTAGTCAAAATCGTAAGACAGAAGAGCGTTAGAAAAATGGGAAAATGCGAAGAAATAGATACATAATTCGAAGGAACGAATGACCACGAAACTAACTCGTGTAGTCCTTCAGTCGTGTGTAGGATGTTAGTATCGAATATTCCAAACATGTTTTTGGTATTTTCATCCGATTTTATTCGATTTGCATGGAGCATTGATGTTTTATATTGAAACCAATTTCAGTGCCCCCCACACCGGGTATTTTTCCTGGAAAATAAACTACTAATAGTTATGCGTGTGATAGCTTCAACAAAACAAAACTGAACATTCTTCCCTGAAATCACCGACTATTAAAAGTTTAATCACTTTCCTGACCACGCTAGCCGATCATCAGTTCAAAACAAGAACATGTACGTTTTTGTTATTAGTGTGGTTAATAAAACAACGGAAATGTCGTATCAGGCTACAATTGGACTTTTCTTTAATCGTAATTTAAATTTTAGGACCATATAGTTATCGAGTGAAAATTTAAGAGTTTTTAGACAGCTATACATTTAATTTGCCCACTTAGATTTTCAACGTCAGTTTATTTTCTGTGCGCAAAGTTCAAGTACAAAGGACTCTTGAAAGAAGTTTCTACTTGAACAAATTAGAGACTACCTTCCTGACGTCACTATCCTGACGCTATTCAGCAACTTTATCGTAAAATTTGGCTGATCTTCTGATCAGAATTCTTGAACTTAAGAACAAAAATAACATTAAAAATAGCTTTTGAGTCATATTACGTGGTTCTAGACAGATTTTTAATAAGATCGGTCAGTGTTAAACCGCTTATACTGGAGCTGGTGAAGCGTATTCCAGATAATCGACAGATTATCTTAATTGGTTTCAATTTATCACTTCATTTGATATCATTGATTCTGGATAATATTCCAAAATCGAGTTAGAAAATACTCGCGATTGAATAGTATTTCATTGCTGACATACATGGTGCATTGCAGGTTACTGTCATCTGTTGAGAAATAGGTCATTAGCAGCTAGCTGAATCGTGTTATTTCATATTATATAGATTTATTGTCTGACAGTGGCATCACAGGTACATCGTATTCTTATCACATATGCATCATAGTTCATGTTTGCAGCATGCACGTCATTTGCGCA
This sequence comes from Phymanthus crucifer, assembly GCA_009858155.3. Taxonomy (NCBI): domain Eukaryota; kingdom Metazoa; phylum Cnidaria; class Anthozoa; order Actiniaria; family Phymanthidae; genus Phymanthus; species Phymanthus crucifer. The sequence goes on from WUCR03131333.1 coordinate 12,284, forward strand.
TGTAATCATCCTAGTGGTATCACGTGTTTGCGTCTAGTACGGATCATATAGCATCGCATGGGTATACATCATGTTTACAGTACTGATCATTTACGACCAGAACATCGGATGAAGACACTGTCTCTGGTGCATACTGCATTGCACTGGCAATAACTAGTGTAACACGCCAGTTGCACCATGACATCACGTCTTGCAGTATCTATAACATAGATACATCATTGGTATCACATTGGTTGAGCATGCATCCACCAGGCACATCATTTGCAGACGAATAAACGTGGGTACCACTAGCATTCAGACACTATCATATGTATACAGCGTGTCTGCAGCACCAACTACACAGGTATATTAACCATGCACCAAGTATTACATGTGCATCATTTGTAATCATAGGTACATAATGTTTGCAGCATGGAACACATCCCAATTCACCGTATCTGCAAACTCAGGTTTCAGAACCTAATCGACCTTTCTCGCCATATCAGCCCTCCCGCATACAGCAGCAAACAACTGCGACATTGCAGCCCCACATAGCTGAATGGCAATACATAGGCACATTCTTCATTAACCCGACGATATCTAACATACCACGTCACTCTGGGAGCATGCTCTGGCTGAATGGCATTACATGGGCCACAATGTACTAGGCAACAAAATGTGTACCATTAAGGCAGCAAAGTATAAGACCAATGCAAATCATTTTGGCAGAATAACATCAATTCGCAAAAAAATATGCATGGCAACACATGTATGTACCTCACTTAGGCAGCATGGCATTAAATCCATGCAAATCATTTTTGCAGAATGACATCATTTCGCACAAAATATGCATAGAAACAGTGGCACCTCACTTAGGCAGCATGACATCATAAAGGGGCATCAGTTTAGCAGAATGACATCAATTCGCACAAAATATGCATGGAAACACAGTGGCACCTCACTTACACAGCATGGCATCATAAAGGGGCATCAGTTTAGCAGAGTTGTGTATCACACATGCAATAATTTTGGTAACATTGTATCAATAGTTACACAATTTTTTAATCATACCACATTTTGCCACCATCACATCACA
>WUCR03131333.1:13458-26819 GCA_009858155.3 Phymanthus crucifer
CATCACATCACACTAAGTACATGAAATCTGTGGCAAACTGTATCTACATAATTTTCAAAGTATGGTATCACATTGCTGGAGTAAGGCCAAGGTACATTGACTTGCCATCACGCAAGGCATTGTAAGGGCTTTTCATTTCAGAAGATTTGCATGTGGAATATCTTGCTAGGAAGTCATGATTCTACAGTAATTGTAAGAACACTGGCACTGGCATATCGCAATACTGAAGATGTTATTTGTGCGCATCAAGAAGAAGGGCAGATATTTGATGTAAAGTATTTGATTTTCATGTAAAACTTGCCGTTGCTAGTATCACTACTTAATCACATTTTTATCAAGCCACAACCTTTCCGTGTTCGTATAGTACATCATATCATAACTTGTTCGAAGGTTTTTGGCTGACATTATAAGAAAACAGCCAAATGAATGCGATCGATGATGAAAAGAAATTTGCATCCCGCAAAATTACACATCGTAGGCGTTCATTCAGTCTGGTAAATGGAAGACAAGAACTACAGTGATAGTAGATTTGTCGTGCATTTTGGTAAAGTGAAGAAACCCTTCCAATAGGATTCTAGTGTGTTTTTTGGCTTTCTATCCATGTAGAAAAGGAATTATATTGAGGTTTTGAAAACAACTCTTAAGTACAGTACAATCTTTTAGGCGAAGTAATTTGCTGGTGTGGGAGGATAGCAAGACAGACCCCATGCTGGATAGATTTAAAGTTGCATATTTCTAATATATTTTTCCAATGAAATGGAAAAGCCCAAAATACTGCGTGGAGCCTCTGTATTTTTGTACAGCCTACGTTTCATTTGCGACTGCATTTCTGAGTTTAAACAAAAATTTGTAAAACCTGAAATCTAAGACAGGTGCACACAGAGAGAAAAATAATGTAAAACCCTTGATAGTCCATTAACTTTGAATAGTCGCTACACATACGAACATGAATAGATAGCTACAGACTACTGGCTAAAACAGTACTGAATCTGGTACTGAATACTTAACTTGCTACAAAACGTGTTTCGGCGATCGCAGCGATTATTTGGAAACACAACCCCATGCGACGATCGCGATCGAAGAGATGTTTCCTCTATCATTCGCAGCGATGGTGCCAATCATATGGAAACAACGCGTTCCCTCGCTCGCTGCCATTCCCAAAACACGTTTTGGGCGATACTGGTGATCACATGGAAGCCAGGGCTCGAGTAGCTTTTCCGTGAAGCTCGCTCCACCCACACACACACACCTACGCTATCACTGATTCTGGATTTCAGTGCGCACCTGAGATCGTATGTCGGTACAACGATTTTTGCACGTAGGTGCGCACCGGAATCTTGTTATGAGAAAGTAAAACAACTTCCCTTCCGAGATTAAAAATACAAAGGTCGTATATACTTCCGTTTGTCTAGATGGATTAACAATGATCACACCAAGGATATATTTTCATTTCCATCGCTAAACCAACTAAATCATCACGATGGTTTTGTTTTCGTACCAAAAAACGGCCACACTAGACGTACAGACTGGATACCTTCTTATGTAATACACCTGGGATTTACGTCAAGAATGTTTTGTCTCTCAACTATATTGCCACTAGTACAACAGAGAGTACGTCATGGCTGCTGTGCGTCCCAGCTGCATGACAATCTCAAACATCAAACTAGAACCTGAACAACGAATAATATGAAAATACATATATAACTTCGTACAGTTTCTAACACTACTATAGTTTGATTTCAGTCTAGGCCTTCAACATTCGCTTTTTTTACCCCCAGACTGTTAGTGCAGTCTTTGTTATTCAGCTATTAAAATTCACGATACCGTGATCATGTACGTACAATGCCATACGTCAATTTATTATATCAGTTCTTAAAGTGAAACCACTTAAGAAGCCTTTCAATAATTTAGGTGGCAACACTTACAAGGCTTGAAGGTCATGCAAACTTTTTTGCTAATCTCAAATGAAATACTTAGGCAGTATTTGCCCTCAGATGAATTACTTCAACTTTATTGAAATAAAATTGGCTTATCGCTAAGAAAACGCTTATGTTAAAGCGAAATAAAACTTTTGTGTGACGTGAGAAGCGTATCTAGCAAGCCCAAGGTTGCATCACTATCTAAAGATGAAATAGAAGATAGGAATTTACTGTGACTTTATCGTGACCAGACTCATGACGGGGTAAGCTGGATTGGCATGGATTGCGCAGAAATAAACAAACCAGCCACAAGCGATGGCTTTGCAGGGTTCAGCCTTATATTTGCTGCACTTCACTGATTTGCTGTGACATCCTTTGTTGCGCAGGTGTAAAATTCTATACCGAAAAACGAGCACACGATATTATCCCTGGATTCACGAAGATGCTTATATACAGTCAGATGCTCATTCGGACCAGCTCTTGCTTTCAGGAATAACGTAGTTTAAGACATTTTTTGCAGTTTGTTTTTCATTAAAAAATCCCAATAGATCTCTTTACTTTGATGTAATAAATCCCCTCATAGTTATATGGGGACCATTATTTGATCCCATTTCAGACCACATGACATTCCCTTGAGAAATGTTTTTTGTTTAAAAATTTACAAGAAAGAATCAAGCGGGAACAACAAACATCGGAGGTCAAGATTCGATCATTTTTAGCCTTTGCACCGATTTTACTCTAGATGACCTTCGGACTGTATACATGGCTCTCCTCTTTTAAAGAAAAGCTTTACAAGTAGGTTTTGCATCGGGGTACAGTACAGATATACACATCACTTTTCTCTTTCAAAATGGGATTTCTATAGCCACTTTTTAGACGGCGTGCTTTCCATGAGCAGTATAAAAAGAGACCTTTGGCTCAGCCCAAATTATGCATACGGCTTTTTGATTCAAACACCGTGCTTATGCAGCCGGGCTACATAGATACGACTGAGCCGTACCTTGTAATACAAGACGTACTCAGTTGATTCAGACGGCATACTTTCCATGAACTTTATTACCACAATAAAGTACGGCTCATGAAAAATACACCGTTTGAACTTGGCCTAATAAGATGTCACTCTCTATATAGCTCCTTCGTATTTTTTATATAATTGACATTATAAAATTTGAATTTATTGTAAATAATTTATATTAATATTAATCCGCCATTTTTAAAAGATTTTATTTATTACATATTGTATGTATGTAATACAGGGTTCCTATACCACTGATTGACTACCCTGTTGCCTTTCTTTGAAATGAAATTAAGGATTCTATCTACCAACCTAAGTACAAACTAATATATTAACTGGGAATTTGCTTGAAAGAAGAGCGCGACTGATCTCCGTTAAAGCAAGGCCTTTGCCCTAACTGACAATTTAATTCTGAAGCTTTTAAAGTTGTGATCTTACATTGTAACAATGATTGATTTATTTGTATAGTATGTTTGTATATATTTATCAGTGTTTATATGTATGCTGGTGTGATGTCCTCAGACTATTATTAATGATTTGAAATAATATTCATGAGGTAAATGTAGATAAGAACGTAGACCTCGCATCAAATCTATTAGTCAGTTCTTGATAAACATGCATAGTATTGAATGTTCTACGAAGTATGCCCTGTTTTTAATAAAATCGGAGCAAATCTATCAACGTAATATTTGTACCGGGCCAATTTTTTCCACTAAATTTATTTTTCTCCAAATTGGGAAGACAAAGCTTCACGATGAATAAACAAGTATACACTCCGAAGTTTAATGGAAATCAATCGAATTTTTTCGCGATGCAGGCGAGTTTTAAAATATCGAAATCCCATTCTATTGGTCTTAGGAATCCCTCAACGTCTGCTGCTAAACAAGTCCAATCAGCATTCTTAGTTGATCAGTGTAAGATATGAGATATCACAAAATGTCTTATTAGCAGATAGTTTCAATTTTCTCCATTTAACTAGCTTTCCATTTAAATCTGACAGAAGTGCAATTAGGTGTGTGGGAGTCGTCACCCACCTAACGCAAACCTATACCTTGATTACGCCCTGAACTATCGCAGCACGTTGAAACCTCGCGGATATCCGATGAACTCATTCGGTAAGTTTGTCTTTGCATTTTTTCTGACTGAACAATCATTGCCGGTCCTCTAGCTCCTCCTTTTAGTAACTGCCACGTCGTTAAACTCATCCGAGCAAGCTGAATAATTACGGATACCCGATGAATTAGGTAACTTTCAAAAGACTGAAGAACTCCATCGAAAACTATCAGGGTTGCATTTTTGGTAAATGAACAATCATTGCCTTCCCTCTTATGCTCTTCCGTTACTGCAATACTCTTGCCACGGTAGGTTTGGTCAGTGATTTACTACAGAAATAGGCTTTCTAGTTATACATGCTAGTAGCATGATTCTCGCTGTACCATTTGGTTGTCATTTAAAAAATGTGAACATGGCTAATAACTATCATTTCGTCCTAAAAACTGAGTCACGTTTCTTCGATAAGCGATTATAGGATTTTATCCTAAGTGAGCTCACTATATTCACATTGAGAGCTGTAGGGTTAAGTGTTGAAATATATAAATTTTTAGGCTCACTTTAACGCAAATAATCGATTGATTGAGGTAGGCGGTATGCACACGAACCTGTTAGGGAAGTAGGAACTGAGAGAATTCCTGTAAACTGATTCTATTTCTTGACATAATTTAGGGTGTATCAGTTGTGCAAGGGTGGGAAAACGTCCTTCACGACAATTAAAGGCCGTAGACAGCCCTTTGTGAACAAAGTCACTTTGTAGGGAGCAACGAAGCAGTGAACAGTGGACAGGATGGAAGTGTTAAGTATGAAATAATCATAAATACTTGATAAATGAATAATTGCTAGAACAAAGTACAAGAACAGTTGCACCACGACTTCATCGTTAGGCAAAAATCTAAAACTAAATACTCTAGGATTAAGTGAATTCAAACTGCAATATATGAAAATTCTAAGTATTATTTCAACTCCTAAAAGTAGCACTCTTTAACATCGATGAGTTAACATAAATGTTTTATGAGTTATTCCCGTCATCAGGCATTTTATAAATCTGAATTATAAGATAAAGAGACAGCTGGCGAAAAGATGGTCGTGAAGCGTGCCAACTGGCCAAGATCACATCGTGCAGTAAATCATAAAATTTGCGAGAAATTAAGAAATACCGAGAATATGAAAAATATCATCGATTTCTCTAGTTTTTGTCTCGTTCTCAAGATTGTTCGCTCTGTGTTCTAATGCAGTGATGCTCTAGATTATTCAGTAAGGCCCAGATACGACGAGGAACTTTTGCCGCGTCGAATCCAATGTCTTTGGATGGAACGCTTAAGAAGGCGCCAAGAACTACTATACAAGACATCAGCTCTTTTGCTTAGCGCCAGGAAATGGCATGTGTCATACTTCTACTAGTTTTTTCAAGGAAAAGAGCGTTCGAATACAAAGGCAATAGATTCGACACGGCAAGGGTTCCGCGTCCGAACTGAGTTTACATAAAAACTCGTGTTCAAACGTTAGATGCGTTAGAAATTTCACTAAAATCTGAATAGTTTGGTAGCCTTGAACGTCGGCAACGTTTCCAACGAAATCTTTACAAGTACATACCCGTATTTGCTCATGCGGTCAAACAAGCATTAGAATGTATACAGCTTTGAAGTGTTTGTATTTTGAATCAAGTGAGGAAAGAGTCACGCGATGTTCTGCGCTACTGATAGACCGGCTGGTTTTCTCGTACAATGTCGACAACCTTAGCGAACTTCCTTTGTCTAAGTTTCTTAAATACGTTGAGGATGATTTCCTCCATGTGGTCCAGAACTAACAACGCGCTGAAGGATATCGGGTTTACGTGACTACTAAAGCTGCCGTCATCGAACGTCACGCCATTGCGCAACTTATACAAGAGTCTGGAATGTTGTCCTGATGCTCTCGAGATCTCGCGTCTCCGAATGACGTAGGGGTAATCAAATTTCTTACATTCATCCAATGCCAAAGTGTACGTCACAACAAATTCCTAACTAACCAAGTTTATTTGGTATCCATAACAGATATTCGACTAGAACGTTCGGGATCAAAGGGTTCGTTACAATTGAACCGGAAGGTGTCCGTTTGAAAATCTACGGCGTTTAGAACATCCCAACAATGAACTAAATATACAAATTGGTTAAATTTCAAATGTACAAATTTGTCAAATTTTCTAGGCGTAGGAAGAATTTTGAAAATCTCTCCAAGAAGTTCCAATCATGATAAGCTTTAGCAATAAGCCATGTTTAATCTGATCGACCTCTGGAAAGCAAAGATTTAGATAGTGTTGTTCATTTTGATATTTTACTTGCAAACGTTTAGATCTCTTAAGATACTGAATTGGGTGACTTAAACAATTTGTTAAAACGTTTAAGCTCTTCAAAAGGCCAATCTCCTAAGGCATAACTGTTTAACAAATTCTTTATAGGATTAGATTTTACGGGAGATAATAAGAGGACAAATAAAGTTGATCGACTCCCATAAAACTAGAATATTCTTATTGATAAATCAATTAAGGGAGGTGTAAAATACTTCCTTTTTATCACTTCCTTGATCACAAAGATTGCCTTATCATTAGCTGCTTATTCTCGATGATAAATAACAAGGTCGACGTTTCTTTTCTTATTAATCGAAGGTGCACAGTGTATTAGATTTTTCTAGCAACTTTCTCATTAACCCTTGCATGTATTCGCGTTTCATTAATCCTGTTACTGTTACTGTTACCGTTTAAGTTTTCCATGGACTACGGCTGTTACCAAGATTCGTACGTGACAAATTTTTGTTAGCCTAGCTCTTATATAAGCCTCATTCCAAGATATTATGTATTTTATACACTACGAATAATAATACCCGATTTCCTATTATTCTACCAACACGTCAGTTTCATTAGCGGTTAAAAACGAATATTCTGCTAGTTTCGTTTAAGCAATCATGGTCTTATCTTTTGTCCATTTGATTTCCTGGGGAACAATTTCAAACCAGCAATGCCACAGGAAACTGCAAGCAAATGCCTGACAAACTCCCCTTTATTCCTGATCTTCAGGACCTTGCTGTTTGATGCAAGACGTTTTGGCTTAGGTTTGTTTCCCAAGGCAACAATGTCTTAAAAGGAAAAATCCGGCAATTGCACTTTAGTTTTTCAAAGAAATTAATTTCATTCTCTCTCAGCTTAAATTTTCTTTTCAAAATTTAGACTATGCTTCACTATGGTGTGCCGTCGTATAAAAGCTTTAGAAACAGCATATATAAATTCAATATTTGTGCTAATTAGAACGTACCGCCGATTGTAACTTAGAAACGTCTCGGCTCAGTCTAATTTAGGTCTTGGGTATCTATTTATACCGAGATATTTATAGTTTAGTGTTCCTGAAATAGAATATCACTTTGTTCTTAAGGTTTTCCTACCACTTAGTGAGCACTCGCATAAAACTATCAAACTGAAAACATAAATAAATAGAAAAAAAAATAATGGTGCTAAGATAGAAATAAGAAATAAAATATACAGCTGTTAAAATGGAATTAAAATGTAAACAACGGTGTCCTTTTCTCAAAAATATTAAATGAAAACAATTTATTCGAGATTTGAAATTTCATTTATTCAAGTTTCTGTTGTATGTCCATTTGCTACTAAATTACTAAAAAAGAATATATTAGCGAAAAAAGAAAAAGTGGGGATTTTACATTGGGTTTGACAGGAAACTGAAGAGACAGGGTTTCAAATAATGTAAGGAATATCAAATTGAAAAGATGTAGTAGCCACGAATACAAAATGCATTGATTTTCAAGTTTAGTTTCCGAATGAGTTTTCGATCGTTTATTCGAGAAAAGGATTATCAGTGTTAAATAAGAAGCAACTTAACATGAATTTAAAACTCAAATTTGTTAGCCTTAATATTCTATTGCAAGACTGAACTCAGGAGTCATACAAATATAAAAATTGAAGTTATAAAGTCGTGTGTTTATCAAATACGCCATTTCCAACGAAGGATCTCCGCTTGGCTTTCTCATTTATCTGCAATCGAGAGCTTTCCGTAGATCGACGTAAGCGATTGCTCCTGGTCATGAAACATATAATTCTAATTTATAAGTCCTTGAAAATGCGGTTAAAACACGTAGCGATATGTTTAAAAGCACTAAAAGAAATACGATAAACCTTACATAAAGTGCTTGCATTGCTTTCTAAACTAGTTTTGCGTAATAAGAAAGGAAGATTTGGAAAGATAAAATGATGATTTCCTGAAGAACGCGCATTTCGCTTTAGTTGGAAAGATAACTCGGACTAATCTAGCATCATCAAAAAAAATAACTTGTTTTTCAAATTTTCTTAAATTTAACATTATACAAATACACAAGAACCAAGTATTTATTAAAATATATCAAAAATTGTGGAAAAAAGTACGAAAATCGCCAGCATGGGCTTCGAGCGAATCACGCATTTAAAATAGTGAATACGACAAATGTTACTTTCATTTTGAATTTTAATTCCATCAACTGATTTATCTAGATTACCTTCCTTGCATCCTCGCTCGCTACAGAAGCCGAGGACCCATTTAGGCGAAAGTAAGGCTTTGGATTAATTTTGAGCAATTTTCGTCCAAGTGCCCCTTTAAAAAAGCGAACTTTGTTATCGAATTCGTCGATGGATTTCCCCGGACTCCAGTCGTTTTTCCCCGTTTAGTTTAAATATTTAGCTAAGAAAACGCTTCAAAAACATCATTTGCGGCAAATCTAAAAGCGCTTCGCTGTGAGCGACGCGAAATGGTCATTCGCTCACTTTTGCTTGCATCACTAGATTGCCCGCTGCTAACCAAAAATATTCTCTATAATTAGAATTACATTTGGGCTCTCACAATATTTTTCGCGAGACAAATTAGTGATAGTCGTCAGCAGAAGTACTAAATTTATTCTGCACCTGTTCGAGCGCCAGTAGGGCTGATGTCATTCGACGTCATACCATTTATTTTTAGTCTAAAATAAAAATTGCTTTCCAAAAACTGCCTGCACCTGCTCTCTGTATTGTTTATTCTCGAAAAAAAACTTAATCTGGCTTAATCGATGACACCCACGAAACTGATTGTACTATCTCTGAAAATGTATTTATAGAAAAAGTTATATTTTTGGCCCTCTCGAGCCTTCTCAACCAAGTCTAGATTAATATAATCCGTTTGAAATAGGGAAATGTAGTCAATAGAGATAAATGAAATACAATAAAAACTGTCACAGTACAAAAGATTTGTAGAAATCAATGAATTATAAATGATTGCAATATATCAGGAGTTGGTCACGTTGTATATTATCTGGATATTCTTATTTCATAAAATTGACATTTTACCCTCGGATAGTCTTCGAATTTGAATTTCAAATTGAACTCCACAATTTCTCCCATAAAATATGAAAAATTAATGAGATGTTTGTCGAGTTATATTTAAGCGATATTTGGTTTCCTATGTTTTTGTTGAAAAAGAAAGCTTCTTTGTAAAGTAAATGATTACAAGTTATTCGTTGGTATCAGACCGGATTCCCGCCAGATCTTTCTTTACTTCTAGTCGCCGAGTGACGCCCTGTATTCTAGAAAGAACGTCAGGAAATAATAACATATTCTAGCAATAGCTTTGTCTCTATAACGACCGATATTCAAATACAGTGACGTACATCGGGAGACGAACCGAATCGGTCTTCGTTGGGCACTCGGCTTCGCTTCGTAATTACCATTCGGCCATCAAACGAAAATCAGGTAATTCGAGAATAGCTCACACGTTTCAACAATATTAAATTACGACGTGAATATTCCTGAAACATTCATGACTGGATGTAACAAAGTTTTCTCCAATCGAGGGCAATCAAGGCCTTTGACGATACCTATTGATCAACAATTCTACTGACGTCAATGCTATGGACGTCACATTGACGCACGGCCTAAATTTAGACTTTCCAATGTCTTTCGTGATTGGCTGGAAAGAATAGCAAAGCTTGTCATACGTCAATTGCCGAATACTCTACGAACTCTGAATCTTCATTTAAGGAGGACGCCCACTCCTTTCCGACACAAATCGTCGAGTTACACGAAGCGAAAAGAGTCGATCGAATTCGGTTCCACCGTTTTCCAAAAAAAATCTAAGTCAGTCGTTGTTATTGCGGGCAATAACACGACTTTTACATAACTGTTGATCAGTTCCACTCCACAAAAATTCATCGACCAATTTCAACAAACACTTCAAGCCATCGCCAAGCTATATATAAGGATTATATGATGATTACTATGACCGAAGCCCTGGATAGTCTTGCTCAAGTTGCTACCGATCAGCTTTTTGCCTTTGATACAGCAAGTTTCCTTACTCCTCAGTTGGCTCGACAAGTCCCATTAGGCAGCGAGGACTTTGTCACCGGAATGGATGAACCTACTAATATCTTCGGTGAGCCGATTGATTTCCACGACACTTCTGTTACAGGTACATCTAATAACTAAAATTCTAACCTTTCGGTTATAAACACGCGTTGTTTACCACGGAAGTGAGCATACTCTTGTCGCGTGGACGGGGCAAATGTGGGCAGACGTTGGTCTCAGATTCAAGTAAAATTAGAAATCACGTCCAACTTTATAAATTTCACAAATCCTTCAATAGTCTTCCTTTTCCCGTGCCACCCTTAAAAATACTTTAAACCAAGCGTCGGCTTAACTCCCATCAAGAGGTTCTAAGTGCACTACTATTTTAAACCTTACTCGATTTAGAATCACTATGCCTTACAAACTTCATTTCACTTTGCGAGGTAATTCACTAGTAGTTTAACAGAACTAAATCAATTTCTCTAATCGAATTATAAACTTCCCTTAACTTCGAATAAACGGTGATCGCGTTTGTAAACCTCGGAAAACTTCGGACAAGCCTGTCATTTTTGTCTTAAATAACTTAACGTTGTAATATCTAGATAAATTTACAGCGCCAGGTGATCTCTTTGATTTTTTTTTCTCTGTTGATCTAAACTCGATGCTAACCCAAGATCTTCTTTTCATTTTCTCAGGAGACCTTGATTTTGGAGCAGTTCCCGAAATCAAACAAGAAGGAGGACAACAGAAAGGATGTCAACAAAGATTAGCCCATTTCAAGGGACCAAGTTTACACGACTTGACAACACTGCCAACAGTGTCCACACCACCACCAACTAGCCAAGCTTCTCCTTACAGTTCTCCTGCTCACAACTGGTGGATCCCTGATCGTACCTTTCTGACTCCACTTATCAGCCAAACAGCGAGTTCATGGAATCCCCATGTTCTTCAAGAGGCCAAGATCCCTGTCACTCAAGCACAAATTCCTGAACCTCAAGAACAAGGTCTCGGAGATCAGGAGCAGAACATGATTGGAAAGTCTCAGGCTAGCTTGATGCCACGTTCTTCCCAGCCACAAAACTCAAATGCTGGGCAAATGTTTATGGAAGCAACAGCCACTCTTAATATGAAATGGCCTATTGTGGGAAGTTCATTCCAAAATTTCATGCCAAACGACCAGTCTTCAGTTTTAGACAAACTGTTACTTCAAAACAATGGAAATCTGGATTATACTGTCCCTCCTGTCACCAAGCCACCACAAAGGGGTCGTCCTGCCAAGCCTAGCTCTTTGATGAAAGCTAAACGCAGCAGCCCTATTGATGGACGTTCACGAACACCACCAAGTGAAAGACCCTATGCTTGTCCAGTTGAAACTTGTCCTCGCCGTTTTTCCAGATCCGATGAGTTGACAAGGCATATGCGCACTCACACGGGTCAAAAACCCTTCCAGTGTCGCATCTGTATGAGGAACTTTTCCCGCTCAGATCACCTTACAACTCATATTCGCACCCATACTGGAGAGAAGCCTTTCGCATGTGAAACATGTGGACGTCGATTTGCTCGTTCTGATGAACGTCGTCGCCACATGAAGATTCACTTGAGAGAACAAGCAAAGAAGGAAGAAGAAGCAAGAAAAGCTCTGGCAGCTCAACAAAATGATATTACCTCTTCACTTCAGGGCAGGTCCCCTCAACCAACTCCACCACCAATGCATATACCAGTTTCGAATGTAAATACGCCACCATCGATGCATATACCAGTTTCAAATGTGAACTCGTTTTAAGAAGAAATACTGCTGGAACAGTAAACAAACCAAGTGCAGGCACTATAGGATTTTAAACAAATATTATAAACTTTTACAGTGCTGGCACTGAAAGACTTTATATTCTATAAAGTGAACTTTAAAAAAACAAATTGAACTGTATTATACAACATTGAGGGCTAGTCCCATCTTTACAGTAAACATGAATCTATTTAATAAGTTAATAGGACATATATTATATCAATAGGCTGGTCCTATTCCATGTATATATTTTTCACATATTAGTAACCAGGTTTGCAGGTCTACCTGTGCTACTGATGACCTATTTTGGTATGTTCGACATTCTGGTGTAAAAAAACTTATTTCTGAATAAGTATCTACATCGGCTTGCTATTTTGAGTAAAATGTGAGTTCCCAGAAAAAAGTTGTTCTTTGATAAAGGAAAATAATTATTTACAAGAGAATATTATTTTCTAGTTTTTCGTTAGGATGAAGCATTGGAGTTTTAATACATTTTATGAAAATATCCATGGGTGAAACCCATTCATAATGATGCATTTTTTATGGACTTATTCCTTTGTCAAAGAATACTAGAATAAATATAAAATACATCAACAATGTCAACCCTCTGAATGTCATGCTGGTCATGATATTGAACATCAGTGCTGGTAACTGATATTATTAAAAATGTTTTGAAAATGATTTCTTTGTGTGTTTTGAATGGTTACTATGCAGACATGAATGGCCAATCAACCCCTGGATTGTCCCCTACTGCTTCAGGAGAACAAATTTTACAAGAGACTTAGGGTCAGAATATCTGATATTAACGTCAATAAAAGCTCATTCCTAAACACCACAGCAGAAATTCTGACACCACAAAGATGATAAGCTAAAACCTTGAAAAATCTAACTTCAAAAAGTACAACCATTAAACAAGATGCATCCATATGTCAACCACTAGTTGACCACTATTGGATAGCAAGGGTTGAAATGAATACAGTGGGATTATATCCAAGGTAAAAATACACAGTCTGACACGAAAGTTCATAAAAAGGACTGGTATGCTGCATAATTTATAAAAAATATTTGGATTGCTTTGGTTTGTTTAAACCATACGAGACTATTTGTCTTCTTCATGCACTACAATATGTCTTACAAGAATCATTGCAAAAATCATATTTCCATTTTGACCAAACAAACCAATTTTTCAATTCTATAGGATGTACTCACTTCAATATGAATATGATTAGAGTTAGCCAAGAACATTCATGAGTTGAC
>WUCR03131334.1:0-16606 GCA_009858155.3 Phymanthus crucifer
TAACCATTTGCAGATGTAATTACAAAGGCAGCACCTTCTCCTCAGTTATTTTAAGACCCTGAGTGTTGGTCCGACACTGGGAATCGAACCCCGGTCTCCCTACTAACCGAGCCAACCAGTACCTCTGTTTCACTCAGTAACCTCCTATCATTCAATTCTCAGTTTTCTGCTGTTGTTGTTGTTTCAACAGGATGTCAACAGACCAACCTTACGTAACATCAGCTTCAACGTTGGCCAGGTAACACATCTTGTTTGTTCTGGAGTCTTGTTTGCAGCTGTTCATTGATTAGTGTGTTGGGTTCCCTGTGGTCTGACAGTATTCCGTCCTCCCTTGTCCTTCAGAACCAAATGCTGGCCGTCATCGGTGAAGTCGGATCTGGCAAGGTACGTTCATGTATATCATATATACCGTTATTTGGAAGAGGTATCGATTACCCACGACAACTTTCAAAGCGAGACATTTCTCTTGCGGTAAAATAAACCTCTGTTCGTTCGACGGACGAGCACCAACCAAGGATTTCCAAGGCAGTGTTAGTCGCTCAACAGACTTGCCAAAGATGTCGTTTTGTTTGTTGCAGACGTCGTTCCTGCAGGCCATACTAGGGGAGCTACCCTTCACGGAAGGGTCCATGACAGTGAATGGAAAGGTAGCTTACGCCGCACAGCAAGCATGGGTATACAATGGGTCTGTCCAAGAAAATATTATATTTGGTCAAGAATACGATCAAACACGCTACAAGGAAGTCATCAAAGTCTGTGCACTGGAAAGGGTGAGCATTTTCCCAAGATTATTCAGAATATCGACGTCTAAACTGAGCGCTCTTGATTTTTATAGACCATTTTAGAAATGCGCAAACACTTTCGAAAAAAAGCTCCAACAGTGTAGCGGGCACAGGCATGAGAAAAGTCATTATTGTGCAGTATCAAAGTGAAAATAGTGTTTGTCGTGGTTCAGATGGTATTTTGCTGTTTAGGACTTGGAGTTGTTTCATGAAGGAGACATGACATTGGTGGGTGAGCGAGGAACAGCCCTCAGTGGAGGCCAGAGAGCCAGGATAGGCTTGGCAAGGTAAAGGGCAATAATGCACGCAAGGGCCCTCGGGATACCACGGGGTTCTCTGTGTCTAACTGCGCGGTTAAAGAGAGAGAGATCCCCAAGAGTTTTTAACTTAACTTTTATTTCAATTTTTTCTCCAGAGCTGTGTACTCGGATGCTGACATCTATTTGTTGGACGACCCACTCAGCGCCGTGGATATCCATGTGGGCAATCATCTGTACAAGAGGCACGTGGACTTGACTAAATATGATGTCAACCACGTGTTTGTTTGATAAAATTGTTCGTCTGGTCGTCTTTTCTAGGTGTATCCGGGGTCACCTGTCATCCAAGGCTCGTATCCTGGTCACACATCAGTTCAGATACATCAAAGAAGCTGATCATGTTCTTGCTTTGTCAGAGGTATTACTGGGATACTTTGGGAGGGAGGGAGGGGAAGGAGCACTAGGTAGGGATTACAGAAGCTGATCATGTTCTTGCTTTGTCAGAGGTATTGCTGGGATACTGTGGGAGGGAGGGAGGGGAAGGAGCACTAGGTAGGGATTACAGAAGCTGATCATATTCTTGCTTTGTCAGAGGTATTGCTGGGATACTATGGGAGGTAGGGTGGGGAAGGAGCACTAGGTAGGGATTACTTACAATACATACAGTGAACAGTGTGCCAGGAGTGATTGGCGATAAAACCTTTCCTGTTTAAAACTTCGTGTTTCAGGGTGAAGTCGTAGCGGAAGGAAGCTTTGACGATATTCGTATGTCAGGAATCGATCTGATCTCCATGTGTCCCTTGAAGAAATCCCTTGAAGAAGAAGAAGAGCTGCAAAAGATTGCTGAGACTGTCACTCCCAAGCCCGCACTACTTCACCGTCGCCATAGCAACGCTAGCACATCTTCCTCGAAGTTCTTGGACTGGATTCGTCCTCAGGTTGACTCATCACATCACGTGACTGAAATCCTTGAAGAGAACGAAGGTGAAACTGGCGCATTCCAAGTACCTGTCTTTGTAAGTATTAGATAAAGGAATAATATACAAGACATGGCTTAATGAGCAACAGTGATTGGTCTGTCTGCAGGAAGAAGAAATAAAACCTCAGGAAGAGTGCAAACACGAGGGAGCTGTTAGCATGGCAACCTATGTATCGTACTTCAAGTCGCTACATAACGCCTGGGCCGCCGTCTTTGTCTTGATTCTGTTTGTGCTGGCTCAGGTATGTCCCTTATCGCATCCAAGAGATCTTTCCCTTCTTCAGTGAAGCTTTTACTTATGTTGGTCTTTGTAGATTGTTTTCATGCTTGCCGATTGGTGGTTGTCATATTGGTAAGTAAGACTGTAGTACATGATATCTTAACCTTTCTTCCTTCACGGTTCCACTGATTGGTGGTTGTCATATTGGTAAGTAAGACTGTAGTACATGATATCTTAACCTTTCTTCCTTCACGGTTCCGCTGATTGGTGGTTGTCATATTGGTAAGTAAGACTGTAGTACATGATATCTTGACCTTTCTTCCTTCACGGTTCCACTGATTGGTGGCTGTCTTGGTAAAGGTGCGGTAATACGAGCAACAAAATCGTGCAATTCGTCGCGCAACATTGTTGCGTTGCAAGTTGAAGAGTAAATGTTGCTCGTATTACCACCCTAATTTTTGTTGCGCGACTTTGTTGCACGAAGTAGAAGCTCTTTCTTCTCTCTGCAACAAAGAAAATCTGTTTCGCGCAGGGTGGTAATACGAGCAACATTCGCTCTGCAACTTGCAACGCAACAATGTTGCGCGACAAGTTGTGCGATTTTGTTTCTCGTAT
Source organism: Phymanthus crucifer (assembly GCA_009858155.3). Classification (NCBI taxonomy): domain Eukaryota; kingdom Metazoa; phylum Cnidaria; class Anthozoa; order Actiniaria; family Phymanthidae; genus Phymanthus; species Phymanthus crucifer. The sequence continues at coordinate 2,854 of WUCR03131334.1, forward strand.
TACCGCACCGTAAGGCTGTTGTACAACCGTCCGTCCTTCTCATTCCCATTTACCCGTTTTTCCTCATTGCTCACCCAACGTACCATGACTATGTGTGGCTTTGTTTGTTACTTCAGGTCTGACATAGAAGAAGACTATTTCAAGCAGTCATCCAAACCAGATCGTTCACTGTACCTGGGTGTTTATGCTGGGTTTACATTCGGTCTCCTAGTTATCACGTTGGCTCGTACTCTCATCTTCTACACTCTGTGCCTTATCGCCTCGTCGTATCTTCATAACAGAATGTTCAGTGCCTTGATTAGGGCTCCGGTTTACTTCTTTGATACTAATTCACTAGGTAAGGTGTGATTATTTTTCTTGATTTGAGGAGTTTCTAGCTTCTGCTACTGATGTGTTGATGTAGTAGTGTTTATGTCCTTCAGGTCGCATTCTGAATCGCTTTTCCAAAGACATCAATTACGTGGATGAGAGTCTTCCTACCACCCTGTTGGATTTCCTCCAGGTATAACCTGCCTCTACTCACCATCCTGTTTTTTCCAGGTTTTCTGGTTTGCCTACTTCAGAATTAAAAGGAGTTTTATGAGGATATATTTGTATGTTTGTTTTTCAGACTGCCTTCATGACATTGGGTGTGATATTCCTGGTGGGAAGTAAGAGTCCTATCTGTTTTGCTATTGTGCTTCCAATATTCATCTTGTTCTTGATCGAGAGAATGTACTACATAAGGACTGCCAGGGACTTGAAGAGACTAGATGGAGTTAGTAAGTAACATGTCGTATCGTCATCATCTTCATACTCATGTATAACCAATAGTTGTGTTTGTTTTGTTAGCGCGCAGTCCCTTATATGGTCATTTCTCCACCACACTACTCGGCCTGGACACCATTCGTGCATTTGGAGCCAAAGATGCTTTCTTCCACGAGTTCCACCATTACCTTGAAGCCAACTCTCGATCGATATTCGGTTACATCTCTGTTTCATCCTGGTTGACCTTCAGGCTGGAGTTCCTCTCCTCCATCTTTGTTTCGTTTGTGGCTCTCGTGTCTCCTGCTCTTCGTTCCTGTAAGTGGCCTCCTGTCCTGCCCCCCCCTCCCTCTTCCTATTCTAACGGGTTAGAGATATGTTTTGGGCCATGTTATTGTGCCTCAAAGAGAATCCCATGAGAAATCCATTTCATTCCATCAATGTTTCATCTGACTGTCCCTTGTTCACCTTCGTTTAGCTCTAAGCCCAGGAGCCGTGGGGCTGATCGTCACATATGCTACCAAACTGTCGTCTGTTCTGGCCAAGTCCATCAAGAAGAGCACAGAAGTAGAAAATATGGTATGGTATGACATCGCATGCCTCACACCCATAGGTGATCACATGCCTTCTAGAAATATTGAAAATATGCAGGGGAAATAAGTTTTTCAAGATTTTCAGCTTTTGAAAGGGTTGGGACAACCCAATTGGGCAGTGAAACAAAGCCTAACACTGAACATTTGATTTCCGCTGCTGGATTACGATTTTTTGAAAGGTTTATATTTTTGGAAAATTGGGAACCGCGCATAGCTGGAACGGCTAAACTACGGATCTACGGATCACGAAATTTTTAAAATGTGCCACATGTAGCTTTTGTCTTATAATTCGTGTTTCGGTATTCATAATGATATCATTTTTGCAAAAAATCGCGACTTGAATATTTTTGAAAAAATTGTTATTGTATCGATAGTGAGTTTCCCTGGCCAAAGAAAAGGTGTCTAAACTTTTTCATGTGGTTGTTTATTAGATGACATCAGTGGAGCGTATAGTGGATTACTGTAACCTGGAACCAGAGGCACCCATGGAAAATGATGTCACACCACCCAAGGGATGGCCTGACAAAGGGACCATCAACATCAGCCACTTGAACTACTCGCATCATAAGGACAAACCACTGGTACTACACGACATTAACCTGCAAATCCAGTCTGAAGAAAAGGTAGGTACACTCGCGTAACGTCACCTGTCACGTCATGTCACGCGTGACAAACCACTGGTACTACACGACATTAACCTGCAAATCCAGTCTGAAGAAAAGGTAGGTACACTCGCGTAACGTCACCTGTCACGTCATGTCACGCGTGACAAACCACTGGTACTACACGACATTAACCTGCAAATCCAGTCTGAAGAAAATGTAGGTGCACTCGCGTAACGTCACCTGTCACGTCATGTCACGCGTGACAAACCACCGCAAGACACTATCGTGTAACCATTGCTAAAGAAGAGGTTATTTATCATTGCTGTTGTATTTTTCTTGGACTCAGCTGGGCGTGGTTGGTCGGTCAGGTGCTGGCAAGTCTTCATTCATTTCTAGTTTATTCCGTATGGCAGAACCAACTGGCTTGATAGAAATAGACGGAATGGACATCAGTCAGCTGGGACTGCGGGATCTACGGAATGCAATAACAATCATTCCTCAGGTACGAAAGGTTTTTGTAAAACGTTCAGGTGTTTTCCCCAAGAACTGACGTGGTTTATTAGTACGGAGTGCTTCGAGTATTCTCCTAATTCAGCCTCTTCCAGTCTGTTTGTTTGCAATGGAGTCTCACATCATCTTTATGTCACAGAGATAGGGAGTATATTCCTTATCACGTATTGATTGTATTCCAGGAACCAGTTCTTTTTTCTTCGACTTTGAGAAGAAACCTCGATGTTACCTTAAAGAAGGAAGACGTGGACATCTGGTCCGTCTTGGAACAGGTATACGTCCTCATGGGAGAGGAGTCCTTGTCATTTGACTTGATGTTGCTCCCCCCCTTACCAAAAATGCCTTAAATTACAAAATGTTATCAGACAAGTTTTTTGGTTTTAAGACCATTCGATGTTTTGCCTCCATTAGGTCCAGCTAAAGAACTACATCGAACAGTTTCCTAACAAACTGGAAACCAACATCACAAGTTTGGGCACACAATTCAGCGTTGGTCAGCGGCAGTTGATATGTTTGGCACGCGCCATTCTTTGCCACACAAAAATCTTGGTCATCGATGAAGCCACGGCCAACGTCGATTCCAGGTAGTTAGAGCCTTTCGTTTATTTGTTTTTTCGGTTTACATTGATGATTTATGATGCTCTTTATGACATGCGTAGGACAAGTAAAATCATTTGGGACGCCATCAATTGTCGGTTCAAGGATTGCACTGTCATCACCATTGCGCATCGTCTTTTTCCTGTCATGCAGAGCGACAGAGTTGTGGTAAGTGATTAAGCCTTCTATTTGTTTACAGTTTTCAGTTAATCGGCCCGGGCCGATCTGTCGGTCGGTCGGTCGGTCTGTCGGTCGTCCGTAATTCATTCAGTCAGTCCGTCCGTCTGCCGTCCGTTCAGGAATCAATCAGTCAGTCAGTCAGTTAATGATAACCTTTGGCTGTTGTAATCTGACGTAGAGCAGCTAGATCAAGTCAAGATACTCTGGGTTGACTATGAGAGGTAGACAACTCCACATGGCTTAGAGAACCAACAAATAACTTGAGTACGCTCTTGTTGATGTTTGGGACTTTTGTTTGAAGGTCTTAGATGCTGGTTACATCCGAGAGCTAGATTCACCTTATCGCCTTCTGCAAAACCCCAGCAGTTATCTCTCCCACGTGGTTCACGATGCAGGGCCGTGCGAGGAGACAAAGCTACGAGAACTGGCCAAGCTTTCACAGGAAAGAAAAACAAAATCTCAACAAGTAACAAACCAAGCATCTATCGTGGCTGTCAAACAGGAGAAAAAGGAAAGTGGTGTTCAGGAAGAGCAACCTTTGGCGAATATCCCAGAAATACGAATCGATACTGGATCGTCGTATGTGACGTCCTTCTAGTTAGTTCACTGTTCCAATGGTTGCAGTCGGTGTATTGTTTTTATGCAAATCAGCAATCCAGTTCGCGCCTCCCGGTGTGGAAGCCTTTTATTTGATGTCCAGGTCATCTTTGGCCTTCTTCTTTATCTATTTCCTTCTGGAGGCCCAGGTCGTTGGTATATATTTTTTACAATTCGGAGATGGCCTGAAATCTTTCTTGCAGTGCAGCAGGAGGTTGCACCTGCCCCGGTGTTGTGCAAACCGATAGTGGGTTACTGCGATGCTATGCTAGTATCCATAGCAACTGTCTATCTACTATTGTGAGACATCAAGCCTTCAACTAACCACGTCCTAACGTGCTGCAGTCATGGCAGGCTGCATCAATATTCAATAAAATGTGTTTTCTAGTTATGGAATGTGTGACTTATAACCGCCACATCCGCCCACTGATCGAACGTGGTTGGTGCTGGTACAGCTCTAAAGAAAGAAAGACTTTACCATGCGCAACTTTGTTGCACAAGTGGAAGCTTTTTTTTACTCTACAAGAAAGAAAATTTGCAGTGTGTAAATGAGGTCACTGGTACACCAGCAGCCTTCACTCTCAGCTTAGCCTGCGTAGCGGCCCCCCAACCCTTCCAGAGGGCCGCTACGCAGGCTACTCTCAGCTTGTAGCGCGGCAAGTTGTATACAGTTCTTTGTTGCTGGTGATGACAGTATCTTTCCAGACGGCTGTTTGATGGCTCAGCATAAGTTATTGATATCATTTGCTGGTGTTTTTATTTTTCAAAATTCAATTATTTCGTTTTTAAGGCGTTGAAATCAATAATGATTAGTGTCAAGTTAGTGTTTTCGTCCTTCATTGACGCTATGTATATCAAAATACATGCGAGGGCCAGTTTAATTGGCATTTAGAGTTTGAATGTTATGAAAGGAAGTAGGGCGGAGTTCGTGCACGAACAACGAGTTTTTTGTTTACTGGAAAGTCACCATCTTACCCCAGTACCCCTGTGGTTCGATCACGATAACATGCTTTAGGTCTCCCGTGAGTGAGCTTCAAGGACTATCAAACAAGAAAGATCATAAAAAAGTCACTCCGTGCTCGTGAACAAGGTTGCGCGTTGGTAAAATATTAATGTCAACAAATCTGCCATTTCTTGAGTCATTCACCGCAAAATACGAAACATTCTTACAGTCATACATTGAGTATTCAAGCTTGCCTTCTAACAAGCTGAGATCAAACTGTGTTTCAGTCAACGTCAACCGCATTAACCACCCATGTGTTCGTTCGGTTTTAACTCCTCACAGCTCTGCATGCAATGTACTGTTCGAGGCAGGCTTATAAATAGCTGGCAGCAGGATGCTTTCTCCCAAAGTACATCCCGTTGCTGTCGAGAGATTTGGAATCTTTAAAGTTGAAGAATTCTGTTTACACACAATGTCCAGCAAAGTGTTGTTATTTCTGGTTTTGTTGACGATATCAACAGTGAGTGCTCTCCCGTTGGGCATCCCGGATGGCGCTCAACACACCGGTAAGTATGATAAATAGGGTTTTGTTGTATTTGGTACTACATTTTCCAACTGATGGTTGTTATTTTAAGCAATGCCAGATGACCATCTTCACTCTTATTGTTACAGTAGAATTTGGCCATTTCTGAGATGCCATAGTTTCCCTCTTGCTTTGAACGAAAAGAAAAAAGATGTTGACCATGTTTTTGTTTATTTTGGCGCGGCCTTTTCGTGGCTTCCGTGATATAGTTTTCTTTCCATTTCCTTAAATTATTGTTCTTTCTCACTGATTACTGTTGTGATACTCGTATTTCCAGCCTGGAACAAACAAATCGAACATCAAATCAAGAATGTTACCGTTCTATAATTACAGACAAACCCTTGTTTTTTCACAACATACTACACAATGAAAGAAACTCTATTTCCTGCGTTCACTAAAAGGACTAGAGTGAAGACAAAATACTAATGAAACAGTAAGAGATGGCCAGAAAACCAAGCGTCGACCCTTCTAGACTTGGGTCGCCGAGTATGAAGACAAAACGAGACCTTTTGAGAGCACTTCAAGACTTGATTTATTTCGCAGTATTGATAATAGTTCGACAGTTTTTATTTCCACGAAAATATCTATAGAGATGTTTGACAATACAGGTTGATGAAGTAGCTCCCAGTGCCGGTCACGCCATCGATTACATCTAAGTTATGCAGTTTACGTGGGGTGGTTTGTGAAGGACACACAAATGCCTTAACAATCATCTGGCAGTTAGTCCTTTTAGTGTCCGCAGCTGGTGTCTAGTCGTTCTAGCACTTTCACTGGAAAAATCGTGTCCTCTCCAGATCATGGAAATTTCGACTTCCAACAAATTTCCAAAAAAATTTCCATACCATGGAAGTGTTCAAAAGGCTGGAAGTTGACCACCAACAAATTTCCATACCATGAAAGTGTCCAAAAGGTTGGAAGTTGACTTCCTACAAATTTCCATACCATAGAAGTGTCCAAAAGGTTGGAAGTTGACTTCCTACAAATTTCCATACCATGGAAGTGTCCAAAAGGTTGGAAGTCGACTTCCAACAAATTTCCATACCATGGAAGTGTCCAAAAGGCTGGAAGTTGACTTCCTACAAATTTCCATACCATGGAAGTGTCCAAAAGGTTGGAAGTTGACTTCCAACAAATTTCCATACCATGGAAGTCGACTTCCAACAAATTTCCATACCATGGAAGTGTCTAATAAATTGGAAGTATCATGGAAAGTTGTTGGAAGTCGCAATGATTTCTATGATCTGGAGATTTTTCCAGTATTTCGCAGTAATTGCCCCCTCCCCTCCCCTCCCCCCGCATACACTATCACACTTCATTTGATAATCTGTACATGTACACACTGACCCTCGTGACACAGGAGAGAAGAACACATCCAAAAATACTCAATATTCACATATGCCGTCTGCAGAGCTACTACCCACTTCATCTAACCACGCCCAAGGCAAGAAGGCATGTCATATTTCTTTCTTTCTTTCTTTCTTTATTTATTTTAAGATTCGCCCGAAGGCAGGTATGACATTGTCCTATTGTATGTCATACCTGCCTTCGGGCGAATCTTAAAATAAATAAACAAATAAATAAATATGACATGCCTTCTTGCCTTGGGCGTGGTGGTTGTGTTGATTATGTCATGGCTTAGAGTAGCCTGAGTATCAGGCTTACAGTGTTTATTCCCAGAGTGGTTGCGCAATGATAAAACACCCGAATATGGATACAAATCCGACAAAGAATCATGTTCTCAGGAACCAATGACATATACCTTCGGTTGTTATGACCGAAAAAGAAAGGTTGCTATCCAATATTGGCATGCCGGTCGGTAATATCGACATTTCTGACCATTCTTGTCTTATTGCACCATCCTAGACGAGTACAAGACGCAGGCTGAAGATGGCTGGCTAAGGTCAACCAAACAAGAATCAACAAACCAACAAGATGCGCAGAGCTGTAGTGGTATTCCCTGCACGTTTTGCAAGAAAATCTCCTGCTTGATGACTTGTTGTCGTCATTAATACCAACACACCATGAACATCTAGAACAACGTGGAATTGTAATAAAAGGCGTGATTGTTATTATTGTCAATATCTTCATTATTAGCATTATATTTATTATCATTATTATTATTTGGTGATAACATTTGTAAGATCGCGATCGTCTCAACTTGTCATAGTGTAGGTTCATGTCATCCGGCGCGCAAAGCATGAGGGGACAAAATCACCGTTCAATAAGTACTTTGTGCTGCTGATAGCAAATAGATGTTTGTCTCTCAAACAATGGTGGCCGTTCGAACGCGATGAATATTGCACGAGGACTGGTGACTAAACAGCTAAACGCGTTGTGATTGGCTGAAACAAATTTTCACTCAGGCTCAGTTGGTAAGGTACTGGTGTCTAGACTTTCCGAAAGCGAGGCAGGTCTCTAACACCCACGTGATCACAGTGGACAAACTGTCAACAACCAGGCAGATGTTTACAGGCCGTCCTGCAGTTTATTGGTTCAATTTTATGTCGACTACACTTATCTCAAACTTTCCTTCGAATATCTAACTCTAAAACGCAATGGAAGTTTAAATTTCATCAGCGGGGTCGTTTTTCGTCAAAGCAAAACAAATGGGGCAGAAAACCCATCCAAACATCGTCTAGTTCATTTGCCATTATTTACGAGACAAGTCAAACAATTATAATAAATAAGATGAAAAAATTTGGAACCCAAGGAATATTTTGACAGGTTCTAGCAGTTCTTTCTACTAATTATTTTCGTGGTGGCGCTGATTGGACTAGAAAATCGTCTTGAATCAAGACATCCTTCACATCTTCCCCGTGCTATGATGGAGATTCTCTACTCTCAGGATTAAGTAATTAAACGACCAAGTTTTCTATTAAATTGAATTGATCAAAACCCAAAATCTATGGTTTGGATTAATCAACTTGAAGTAGAGATAAAGTTAAGAGGCAGCCGGCACCAGGCCGATATGCAGCTGTTCTGAACACTTCCAGTTTAGATACCACGGGTTATTCATTCGCTTACTCCCTTCGTCCTAATATTTGATGATATATTGTCAACATAGGCTCTCAATATTTATCCAAGAAAAACTGACCTATTCATTATTCCTTCCTATGAGTTCACCGGATTCAGCATTAATGCCTCCATTTTTTATATTTTGAATATGCATTTTATTCATTTCCATCACGTTTTTTTTTTATTTTCAACAACCCAACTGTTCTTTCATTTGTTTTACCATCATTTTTATCAGATTGTTTTAGCTTTTCATTTCCTTCGGCTGATATTTTAAGTACCACCCGTTTCCACCCGGTTTCGAAGACCTGCTAGCTTTAATCCGTCAAATAATATGATGCACGAAAGTCCCTGCTCCATCGCGTGAACAGGTGACAACTAGGACTCTACACCCTACAAGGTCGTACAGATCTGACAAGTACTTTGAGGCATGCTGCGTTGTATGTGCTAACTATACTCTAAAAGCACTGAAACCCATTGATGATCTAACCGATACTCCTATTCCTTTCATTTACATTTGTATTGTTTGAATTTCCGGTGGTTTGTTTATAACGACCTTTGGTATATAACCAACGTTCGTAATACAGAGCCTCAGTCGACTGCTACTGATCCCCTCTCGAAGTGCACGTCTGCCTTAATTGAAATCTGAGAGTGTCTTTCCTCTTAGATAGCCTAGACGTTTCTATCCCGACACGCCGATAAAGATATTGCTTGATTTCATAAAACAAGTACTATGAGTTTTGGTTGGTTGCTGCGGGTGTGCGCGACGTCAAGCGCTCCCAGACAACTGTCATTTTCATCCACGATTATTTCTGTGATTTTGGCATTGGTATCTTGTCCGAGTAACTTTCTCTTCTGTCTTGCCGTCTACAAGGACCCGCACAAGAAACTAAGGACACCATTCAATCTGTTTATCCTCAACATTGCAGCTGCTGATTTAGTCCAAGGTTCCGCTGTTCTTCCTCTGTCTGCAGCTTTCCATGGTCTGGAAGGAGTCGGAAAGTTCTCGGCACAGTTACTCAGAGCGTTACACTTGTTTTTCTTTATTTCTTGTACGGCATCGATCATTAGCATCGCGGCATTGGCAGTCGATCGCTGTATTTCAGTGTCTTATCCCTTGAAGTACCGATCCAGGTCAACGTACTCCAGATCTATTCGAATATCCATCATCATCTGGCTCATCTCGGCGGGCCTGTCGTTTCTCTACTTACACGTCGACTTCATCTTGTACATCTTCGTGTTTGTCAACTGTGTCATTCTGCTAACAGTCATCATACTCCTCTGCGTTCAATTCTGGATAGGCAGACGCTTGAAAAAGAACCGAGAAAGGCGGGAATTTCGACAGAATGGAAACGTGAACATGAATGGCAGGAACTGGAACAAGATGGTCAAAAGGGACACAAAGGTCACGAAGACATTTTTCTCCATTCTGATGTTCTTTCTCCTCCTCATGACGCCTTCTTTTATTTTTGCCTATCTCCTCAACTTCTGTTCTTTCTGTGATTGCGTTTCGTACCATATATTCAGAGACTTGCATTTCCTTCTTGTCCTGTTCCCGAGCTCGGTCAACCCTTTCCTATTCGGCTGGCGACTGCCGCATTTCAGGCGCGCCTTGCGCACCATTCTCTCACGAAGTTCGACAACTCTTGATCGGAGCTCGGGGCAAATGGAATCGTCCACTTTGGAGGAAGAAAACAGTAGCAGCTTAAACAGAATCGACCAAGCTTACACATGTCACAACGTATTTGTTATTCGTAGATGGAAATGCGGCAAGTGGAGCCCGCCTCGAGTTTCGGGGTGTGATATCGATCAAACAACCAATGGAGTGGTAAACAAGGGTTACCAGAAGTACCCGGAAAAAGAAACGACGCCGGCATGCTCATCAAGTACGAGTATCCCGGACGACACTTACCAACTGACTTCCATGGTGTGAAATGAAGGAATATCGTTAACATGAACCTGCACGACCTCTCGCTGCAAATGAAGGATTTCTTGAAATAATGTTAATTGCTGGAGTATTCGTTGTTAAAATATAGGTGACTTGATGCGGCCGAACTAACTCTGATATCAATGCAACTTTTTCTTATTTATCTGCAAAACAGTTCTAGTTTTCATCTTTTTAAATCTGAATAATATCATGCGCATTAATATGCGGCTGCGTTTTCACATCCAACTGTTTGTGCAGTAGGCTCATCTTATCGCCCACACGGGATCGGGTATTCATCGAGTTACGCGCTCGACCACACCCAAATGTGACGTTGTCACGCAGTGCGCGTAACTCGACTGGAGGAAGAGATCTTTCGTTATTTTATTCATCAGAGCGCGTAACTCGAACTACAAAACGAATCAATATTTATCCAGGAACATCCTGGGGTGGCATGGGTGACGTAGCGGTGAGAGCGCTCGCCTCTCACCTCTATGGTCCTGAGTTCAAGCCCCGGCTTGGGCAGGATCATATGTGAGTTGAGTTTGTTTGATGTGTTGTTCTCTCCCTTGTCACGAGGGTTTTTCTCCGGGTTCTACGCGCCTATCGCGTAACTCGAACTCACACAACTTTTTTAATGACATCGAGTTACGCGCACTGCGTGACAACGTCACATTTGGGGTGTGGTCGAGCGCGTAAGTCGAAAAACGGGTAACTCGAAGCGCATAACTCGATGAATACCCGACCTGCTACCACACGCAATGTAAAATAATACAAAGCAAACAATAAAGAGACAACTGTCTGTAAAACAGTTACGAGAGATATTCTCAGTACTGGTGCAAACATTGTGAAATGTTAATCACGGGATCCCGCTAATGTCTCAGTGCGACAAAAACGCAAGAGAATGAATTTTTTGAGTCGTTTTTGGATGCTTGACTGGGGCGTACCTGACCAGTCCTCACTACATGCAATGGCGTCATCAAACTATTAAGTAGAAAAAAACTGCTTTCTAACAAAGTATTTTGTTGAGATGCCTTTCCCAAGAGCATGTCACAAAGTCCTTGGACGCATTTAGAGTCCATAGCTGCAATGTTTTTCCGGATTGGTGTTTTAACTCAGTAAAAGATGGTCTGATTGAACCAGCCGTCATATACAGCTGTTTGTTGTGGGGCTGGTTTACTTGATTGTTTATGACTCACTCACTTCCTTGTAGTGTAGGTTCATGGTTAGCAAGCTGAGATTAAACTATTATTCTCGTCTAGAAAGTCAAGGGAGCTTGCTGTAGTCAGCTGGTCCCAGGGGCTTTCCTCCAAGCAGCCTGGGACTAGCCAATCAGAATGCTTGTTTTATGGTGGGTTTTGTTATGACGTCGGGTTCAGTCATTTTCCTGCAGCCAAACTTAGATGTCAGACATCTTTACAGCAGAAAAAACACGAAACTATTGCCTTTTTGGTCCTTTTTATTCCTGCTATATGCTTAAATAGAACCGAGACTAAGCAGTGAGTAAAGAACTATGAGCGTTACTCGTTTATTTTCACCACAATTGGTTCGTCCAGTTGCTGCCCTTGGCCAAGTAGTAGCCCTTGGAAAAACATGCCTTCTGTCACGTCCAGTCGAACGAGGTAAATCCTTGACTTGAGACATCTTTTTAAACAATTATTGATCCTGATGTTTCTGTAGTTTGTCTGATTGAAGCATGGGTTTCTGTTTTGTGTTTGTGATGTGTTTAGGTGAGCGATGGTATCATGACTATTCGCCCGAACCGTTCCATCCTCTTCACGGCCGAACACCGGCCTGGAAATCACCGGATGAAGCTGTGCAAGCCATTCAGTCTGGTGAGAATAAATATCACTTGTCTCTCGTTATATCATCCTTCGCAGGAGCTCTAGTTTGCGGTGTTTAAAGACGGGTTTATTTTGTTCTATATCAATATTGCCCTCAACTAATTAAGCTCTTATTGTAACTTATATAAAACATAAGCTTAACAACAAGAACAGCTTTCCAATAATAATACCAGTTCTTCTTTTGTACTGGTGAACAGTGAGGACACAGCTTCTTTTTGTTGTATTATGTTTTCTGGTTGCTATCTAAGCAATCTTGACCCTTTGACATATCTAGGGGCCAAAATGATTAATAATTTATTCAACATATTAAAATGAATGCTCCTTTTAAGGGATCTCATGTGTAAACATCTCTGATGGACTGCCAACTTTGTATAGGTAGTCTTACTGAGGTAATTGATAGTAAACAGACAAAGTAGGTTTTGTTTGCTCATCTACATTTCATTCTGATAAACCCGAAGGAATGAAAGTGTATGTCCATGGTGCTGCGGCCACACCCATTCCTCTGGTCGAAGCCATGGCCAAGTGGGGGAAGAAGAGCAAGCTGAAGGATGTGGAAGTCATTCATATTCACATTGAAGGGAACGTTCCTCATGTTGATCCGGAATGTGAAGGTATCTTGATGTCACTGGCAGTTAAAAAATACAATATGATAATTGAAAATCCACAAATTTTGCTAACCAAACATGTTTGTCAGATTTTTTGTCAAGTAAGGAAGTTTTAATTGATTTCACAGTATTAGGATGTCAGGAGAAATTTTTAAAAATCAGTGACAAATGTTTCTTTCTCATATGTGCATGTCCATAATGATCTTCCTTTTGATCTTTACATAATAGCTTTGACCCCTGGAAAATCCTTGCGATAGGATGTCAGGGTTTTACAAGTGTCAGTATCTGACTTTGATCATTTTTTTTTTTCAAGGAATTTTTCGAGACAGCTCGTTATTTATTGGAAGCAATTGCAGAAAGGCTGTTAACGAGGGCAGAGCAGATTTTGTTCCCATTTTTCTGAGTGAAATCCCATTGGTATTTGACCGTAAAATCATAGAACTTGATGTGGCATTGATTCAAGTCAGTCCTCCAGACAAACATGGGTTTTGTACTCTTGGACCAAGTGTTGACTGTACAAGATCTGCCATCACAAATGCTAAGTACATCGTTGGTATGTCAACTACTTTATCAACCTTCAACTTCCTTTTTGGATATAGTTATGATCCTTTCAGGGTGTTTAAATATTAATGGCTTTACACTAAGACAACTTTATATTTTCTTTTAAAAGGTCTGGTGAATCCCCAGTGTCCTCGTACCCATGGTCCAGGAGGTATCCATCAATCTCATCTTGATGTCTTGACTGTTGCTGACTTCCCTCTTCCTGAACACAAGATAGGAGTAATGTCTGAAGCTGACAAGAAGATTGGCAAACTGATTGCTGAAAACCTAGTTAGTGATGGTGCTACCTTGCAGATGGGTAATTGTCTTCTTACTGTTTAAGTTTATATACAGTTAACCCTAAAACAACCTCTGGGCTGATCTAAGTCTGGGCATGGATAACTCACAGATTGAACCCTGAAACAACCTCTGGGCTGATCTAAGTCGGGGCATGGCTAACTCACAGATGGAACCCT